>JAJSOF020000005.1:160242333-160279536 GCA_025594305.2 Periplaneta americana | reverse complement strand
GGGAAAAAGGGCCCATTTTTTTTCTTACCATACGTAGTTTTGGTTTGTTTTTAGTTTAAAAATATAAAAAATTTAGACTGGGAGTCTTTTTTTCATTACCATGGGATTTTTTGTTTATTTTTTTAGCTTAAAAATGTAGAAAATTGATATCACTCATTTCTTTCATTACCATAGGGTTGCGTTTATATTTTTAGTTTTATTAGACCTATTAAGATTTTAGTTTCAAATGTATAAAATTAGACTAGGAAGTCATTTCTTTCATTACCATAGGTAGTTTTTGCGTTTAAGGTTTTAGTTTCAAATGTAGAAATTAGACTATCACTCATTTCTTTCATTACCATAGGTAGTTTTGCGTTTATGTTTTTAGCTAAAAAATGTAGAAAATTAGACTAGCACTCATTTCTTTCATTACCATAGGTAGTTTTGCGTTTAAGATTTTAGCTTCCAAAAATGTAGAATATTAGACTATCACTCATTCTTTCATTACCAGAGGTAGTTTTATGAGTTTTACATTGTACAACATGACCAGAAACTTATGTAAAAATAAAATAGAAAACATCTTTTTCAACACTGGCCACTTGTATGGAGAAATTGACAACATTTTCATGCATTCAGCTAAGACATTTCCATACAACAAACATCCCCTTCCTATCTCTCTTTCTTTTTTTCCCTCTGTTCCTCATTTTTCCCACCCTAACGCCACAGCAAAAGCAAAGGCTCTCAAGGAATTCTTGAGCTAAAGTTTACTACTCATGCCGCATGGTGGCAGCAGTATTCATAATTCCCGAAAATGGAGTCATCCTTGACGTTGCTATGGCTTGGTATACTCTCTTTTGAGGCTGTAGAATCATAAATATTGAGTATCCCCTAATATATAGGTGAAAGATGTGGCTTTTGACCTGACAGCCCATAGGGACATAGCTACTCCACTTCATCGATCTCGAGTATTACAACCAACTTAGCCTAAGTAGACGGAAAAATGTACATCACTATTCGCCATTCTATATAACTGTGATTTAGTACATTTTAAGTGAAGAGTGTATCACATTCTTGCCTTCATGTATTTGCGTTTCAAACAACATCTAAAATACATATTAGACAGGCGATTCCCTGAATCGACAGCCATTTAAAATAGTCGTAGGCGAGATTATTGAGAGGGTACAAAAAGGGGAAAGAAAAGAATTAAAATGGTCTGTTATGTAACGATGCAGTATTATTGGCAAAGAATGAAGGTGATCTGTTAAGGCTGGTATTCATAGTCGACACTTTATATCACCACTTTGCAAAGTGACATTTTGATGAAAGTGCTCTTTCATATTAGTGCTAGTCATAGACGATTGAAGAAGTGCACTTTACAAAGTGTCACTTTACGCCAGCAAAGTGTATAGTTACAATTTGCTGGTAACAGAAGTCCCACAATGCCTTTCAAAACAAGTGAACGAACAATAACAAATTAATGTGTATTATAACGCTTGTGATTTGAGTTGGGGACCTAATTGTTCACGCGAGAAAAATAAATATATTTAAAGTTCTTTTTTATTTCAGTTTTTGTTTTTGTTATTGATAGTTTAGAATATTTCAGTCAATTCAGATATATAATATTTTATTAAAATAGGTAGAGATACTGCTGGTGAAATTTTTGTAAGTTATATATCGAAGTTAGGTTAGGTTTTGTACAGTACATAACTGATCCATTGATTTATATAATTAGATTAGGTTTGTATGTATCCGTACCACTGATTTATATAGTTAGGTTAGATTTTGTACATATCTTCTATTGGTTTATATAGTTATATTAGGTTTTGTATATGTCTTTAGGTTAAGTTAAGTTAAGGTGACAAAGACAATATAATGATATAAATACAAGAAACATAAAATATAAAGGTATTATAGAAACAGGGGTTGAAACAACAAAGCCAAAATAAAGTAAATATATATCTTAAAGTAAAATAAAAATATGAATGAAATATTAATCTTAATGTAACAATAATCTTAATACAATGATAATCTTAATACAATAATAACCTGAATACAATAACAATCTTCATTCAAAGCAAAAGAACGTAATATAAGCTACATCATTTTCAGAAATTTGTTGCAAGCGTATTAGAATTGTTTAAGGCCCATATAATTTTTTATTTTTTTTTATTTAAATTTAAATATACAGAATAAAGAAATATAATCACAAAACAAACAAGAGAAATAGAAATAAAATAATACAAGCAATATAAAAAGAAGGTACAGTAGTATTAACAAAATTTGAGACCGAATGAGCAGCGCTCGTGCTCGGTCACAGTTCAGATATAATATTAAAATAAAAATAATAATAATATAAATAAATAAGTAAAATAAAATAGGAACTAAAATCTAAATTACAGCTGCAATGGAATTATATAATATAATATTAACACTAGAGAAAAATAATATCGCACGTGAAAAGTAGGACTAATATATATTTCAAAATTATAAGAATACAAATATAATATAGGTTGATTAATTCATACACATAGGCTATAAATTTATTTAATCAAATTGAAGATATTAACATTTTTCTAATTTTCTTGTTATATGTTAGTGGGTTACATGTTAGAAGTTCTGGGTGTAATTTAGTTAAAGCATTGTACAACCGAGGGCCAAAATTTATGCTATGCTTTAGACCAGCAGATGTGAGACATTTAGGTTCTACTAATGTTAAATTAATATTTCGTCTTGTGTCATAATTGTGTGTCTGTAATACAAACTTATTACGATTTTTATGATAAAATTTTAACAGCGTATACTTATAAATTTGTTCAATATTAAATACATTAAATTCAGAATAAATTAATTTAGTTGGATAATCGAAACGTTTCTTCAAACAAATTTTAATTATTAGTTTTTATAGTAAATTTAACGGACTAAGATTAATTTTTGTCCTTATACTGCTTGTTTGAGGCTTGAGAGTAATGTAATTTTCCCTAAGATAGGTTACTAGCCTAAAGGACATCGTCGACCAGGAAGACCTTTAAGAAGACTGCTAGATGGGGCCGAAACAGGTCTACAGAGGCCTAATTCGTGAAGGATGATGATGATGATGATGATGATGATGATGATGATTAGGGAGAGTCGGTTAGTATCGGACATCGGGTAGTATCGGACAGTGCGTTTCTTTCATGTACCACCATATGGTATTACCTGAATGACATGGTTACGTTTCTCTAGGCGACATCACAGAAACGTAACCATGTCAATCAGGTACTATCATCGTGTGGTAGATGAAAGAAACTCACTGTCCGATATTACCCGCTGTCCGATACTACCCGACTCTCCCCTAATTTTTGTACTTCCACCCCAAACAATTATACCATATTGAATGATAGACTGAATAATGGCCATCTATATATAATATATTATATATATATATATATATATATATATATATATATATATATATATATATATATATATCTATTTCTCATAAGCTATGTAATATTTTATAAGTGCGAAGAACTCTAAAATAGGACAACAATAGTATGAATTTGTATTTACTTTTGGGATAAAAAGTATTATGATATTTGTAAGAAGCATTTTATGGGACATAATAAGAAATGAAGAGTCCACTGCAAGAATGATGGATGTCACTTTCTTGTCGAAAATGAACCAAGACTGTCAATGCATAGCTTAAGACATATAGAATGTACATAGAGAGTTATATGGCATTAACACTGATAGCCATTGTTCAGTAATGATCGGAAAATCACAGTTAAGCTTTGAGCGCTAAGCATTTCAAACTTTCAATTACTTCTCCTGCAAAATGTATTCCAAATGACATCCATTATTCTTGCAGTGAACTCTTCAAATATCATGTCGTTAAATAAACAGGTAAAAAGACTAGGAACTTGCTCAATTATGTTTACGTATACATAGGCTATTTCCATTTTTGTTCTTGAATGTAAAGTGCCTATAAAGCATATTATTCAATTAATTCTATTATACTTTTCAATTTAATTATTCCATTACATTTTTATAGTTTTATAGCCTACTTTTTCCGTTTCATATTAATGCTTTTGCGTTAAATGCAGCCATATATCTGATGCATTCAATTTTCATAACTCCTTGCAATGGAATATAATTTAACACGAAAACAATTATTGTAATATTTCATGTAAATTTAGGAATGTGGTTTTTATATTCTACCTGTCATGTGTGTACTAATATGGAATTTGTATAAAAAAAAGAATTTGTTTATATCTAATTTCAAAAGTATTTAGCACATATTTTATTAATAGTACAAAAATATGTACAAAACCATATTGTAATCATTTACTAATGCGTAAAACAGTTTTCATAAAAACTTGGAGGTATGCACATGTACCATTCAGGCAGCAACAGACCTCAACTCCAGTATTAAAACATTCCATCGTTTGACAGTAGTATTCTATATCGCATTAATTACGTTTTGTACGTTTAAAATATGTCATTCATCACAAGACTCTTAACCAAATGGTTGGTACGTCGAATTTCCACGAAAGAGAACTGCGATCAAATTGTGGAGATCGGAAACGACATTTGCAGAATTATCATACAGGTGGAAAATACGAGAAGAAACAATGAAAGATAAGCGATCGTCCGTCCTTTCAAGAGAATGTGGGGCTGAGGAAAGAATCTATGTGAGCTCCAATCCTGTTGGGCATTTCTTTCACGCCGTTTCTCACCGATCCTCTGAAGGAAAAATTAAAAACTAAAACTGCAATATCCTATATAAAAAGGAAGGTAATCTTCATTATTACATAATATATCTGGATAAAAATGAACATTTAAGGGGAGTGGGTAGTGATGCCTGTGTGATTAAGGGTATATGTACGTGGACGACCACAAATATTATCAGAAAATGCAGGCTTTACATTTTTAAAATTGTAAAAGAAAATTAAGTCAGAATTGGACAAAATTTACAAGATACCACAACAAGACTTGTGAGAACTTAAATATCTGATAATAGTACATTATGCAACGAGCCTATAATGGTAGTAATTAAGACGCAAGTATGCTTGTTTATGAAACCAGCGCAAACGAGTTTCATAATTTTCATACGAGCGTCTTAATTACCATTATAGGCAAGTTTCATACGACTTTTTATGCTCGACCATATTTCTAACTTGAAATTATTCATACGTTTCATGTTATGGATATGTAGGCCTAAGTGACGAACGGAACTGACCTGAATTGTGAGATGTGCGCAGACGCGAAAGTATTGATTTTTTCCGAGGCACGAATATCATTGACCTTGATATAACCTAGAGAACATTAGTCTTGATATAACCTGGAAATTGATTTAGAATTGAGAAACGAGATGACAAATTGAATTTATTTGAATATTATTTACAATTAACGCTAATTATTATAGTAACAGAACATAACCTTCTGCGACAGTATTGGATTTCCAGCCTCCGTGACATTTCTCTAGTTGTCTTTCGATTGCATATCCGAGAATAATCGAAAGCCTGAACCTTAATGAATAGGTGCACTTTAATGACATGCATTAAAGGACTGCTACCAGCTGTATAATTATTACATTTCGGCATGGTCGAGCATAAAATTATAAAAAGGTTTACTAATAATATTTTTAAGAAATTTACTTTATACTTTAAATTACATTTTTCAAAAGTTGAAAATTTTCACACATTATTTCATATCTCCACAATCATTAGAGATAGAATTCTGAAATGCTGTACACAGATTTAACATCCATTTATGCAAAACGTAGACTTACAATAACGTCCATTTCTATGAAAACAGAAAAATTAGGTCACAAAATATTATGTGTATTTTAATATATCTTATATAGGACAAATAAAAAATTAATTGTATTAAAATTAACAACTCTACATGTCTGAGAGAGTCCACTTTTCAGAAATAAGTGTTTATTACATGCAGGAAAATTATTAAAGATGTCAGAGAGACCATAACACATTATGGTTACCAAATGATGTAACTGCAGAATTCTTTTTTTTTATTACTCTGAAAACTGGTTTGAAAAATATTATTAGTAACCTTTTTTTTTTTACAGTTTATCAGATATTTAAATTCTAATAAGTCTTGCTGTGGCATCTTGTACTTTCTTTCCAATTGTGAGTTCATTTTCTTATGCAATTTTAGAAATTCAGAGCCTGCATTTTCTGATAATACTTGTGATCGTTCACGTACATATACCCCTAAAGAATTTCAGTACAAAAATTTAGTTCAATTTTTCTAGGCTTTTAGTGGTCAAAGTGGGATACAAATTTACATGGTTATACAATAAAACACTCTGAATTCAGTGGTATAAAATACAACTAACTAGTTTCTTGTCCAAGTCTAACTAAAAGCCCTAACTGATAACGTGTCTTCCCACTTTGCTAAATGTACCTCAAACTTCAGGTGCACATTACTTGCTAAAATATTCACTCATATGCCTTGTTTTTTTTTTAAGTTATCAAGTAATGTATGTAGTAAATCCTAAAGCAAAATTTAGTTAAATATTTCACCCTGAGTGAAACAGAAAACAATTATTAAATTTTAATGAAAAATTTTGCCATTTTTTCAATCAAAATATATATTTTTCCCCATGTTATATTGTGATATTCATAAACTCTTAGGTTTACTTTGTAGAACACAGGCTGCAGAAAACATTGTAAACATTTCTTGAAAATTAATTCAGTAGTTTCAAAGAAAAATGCACTAAGTTTGAAAAATATCAACTTACGGGAAACTGAATTTAAAAAAAGGCCGTGTGAATTACATGTGCCGCCAAATTTAAACAGGTGGTGTAAAGGGCTAATCTGAAGAGATAATCTACAATATACTTTGTTTTTAAAAGCAAGTTTTTTACTTAGAAAAACACAAAAAAATCGGATTTTTTTACCTCTAATACAACCCAGTCCCCTTAATATGAATTAATTAAAGTATCATTTTCCCCCAAAATTAATAAATGTTATTGTAATAGTGGTTTCTTTTAGAATTTATAAAACATTTTATATTATCTTGTTTTTATGGTTGTGAAACTTGGACTCTCACTTCGAGTGAGGTACAGAGGTTGAAGATGTTCGAGAATAAAATGCTTAGGAAAACATATGGGTCTACAAGGGGTGAAGTTACAGAACAATGGAGGAAGTTACATAACGCAGAAATGCAAGCATTGTATTCTTCATCTTCATCGTTGATTTTATGAAATCTCCTATGTGACAGTACAGAAAATAATTTTTCATGAGGAAAAGAAATTAAATATCAATACAGTGAAATCTCTCCTAACGGACACCTCCAAGATAAGGACACTTCTCATATACGGTCAGATTTTTAAGTCCCAACTTAAATAATATAGAAATAATGATAAATTAAACTCTCGTTTACGGACACTCTCAGACACGGACACGGACAGCTGTTTCACAGTCCTAAAGCTTGCTTTACCTCCTGACTCCGGACAGAACTTGATTTCAAGACCTAATGTGTTATAAAAATGGAAAGTTTAGTTCTGAGAACTGTACAGAAATTCCTTAAGATGAAACATAACATAAGGGTCTCGTAGGCTACCACTAGCCCAGCCGGCTACTCCTTGTTAGCTGAAAGCGGGAGGATAAACAAAGTGATAAAATTTAAGCTGTCTGATGGGTCCAAGGTTTCCGCAATCGGGAAATTGTATTCGACACATAATGAGGTTAGTAGGACTATTCTCTTCACTTCAATCAGCTGTTCTGTTTCGAGAGATATGGCACTTGAACGTAAAGGTTAAGTTGAAAACTGTAAATTACAGTACTGCATAACTGTAGACCTAGAATAAAATTGCATGGCACAGTACTGTATTTTCCTTTTTCAGTTTTATTTACTGTAGTTCAAAGTTGCAAAGAATTTATATTAGTACAGTATACTGTATTTAGAATTAAACTACAGTAATAGATTTCATTTAAAGCGTGAATGGATAAATAAATGCATTATTATAAATTTACTGTTAGATTGGGAGCCTCCCTCCCAATAAAGGACACCTCCCAGATGCGGACAGATTGTTACGTCCCTTGGATGTCCGTAAATAAGAGGTTTCACTGTATATCTACACCGATCCTAGATGGTGTAATTTATGTTCACTATATTCGAACTCGAATCCCGATTGTTTGAAATAAATATTTATATTTCTTTTTATAGGCCTTGCATTCCTTCAATCATATTCAGTTCATAATCGGATAGATAACGTCGCTGATTGTATCTAGATTTTAACTTGTGATCGGTATATGCGCGCGCACCAATGCAAAATAACCAAATAAAATTTAAACATAATAGAGAGATTCAAACTCAAACCCCGGTCAGTGGAGCGAGAAGAAATAGCTTCACCGCTAAGTCATAAAGGCTTCGTAGGGAATATGTCGTTTCGATTCATATAAATACTTCGCTGCTACGACATTGACTTTACTCTCTATGCTTAATTACTCGCCATGTGAATCGTGCTTTAACCCGAGCAACATTTAAGACAAATCAACACTACAGAAGAGCGACCATTTTCCGTGTCAAAGGATGTACAAGTGTAACTGGAGGCAGAAATAGAATAGGCAGGAACATTGTACACACTACAGAAAAAGGAGAGGTATTACATAAATAACTGAGGAAGAAGTGAAATAGAAGTAGGAGCGTAGTGATTAGTAAGATTAAAATTATGTGAAGAAATTGAAGAGAAAGAAGAAGCTAATTAAAATGTATATGTAGAAATGGTGTACTATACGCTGTAACATGAGCTGCAGCCAGGAAGTCAAAAGGAGGATAGCAATGGGCAAGGAAGCATTTAATAGAAAAAGGAGCATCTTCTGCGGACCTCTGGAGAAAGAACTAAGGAAGAGACTAGTGAAGTGCTTTATATGTAATGTGGAATTATATGGGGCAGAAACATGGACATTACAACGAAGTGAAGAGAAGCGACTGGAAACATTTGAAATGTGGATATGGAGAATAATGGAACGTGTGAAGTGGACAGACAGAATAAGAAATGAAGCTGTGTTGGAAAGAGTGGGTGAAGAAAGAATGATGCTGAAACTGATCAGAAAGAGGAAAAGAAATTGGTTGGGTCACTGGGTGAGAAGAAATTGTCTACTGAAGGATGCACTGGAAGGAATGGTAAACGGGAGAAGAGTTCGGGGCAGATGAAGATATCAGGCGATAGACATTAAGATATATGAATCATATGAGGCAAAGAGGAAGGTAGAAAATAGGAAATTTATGAGAATGTTGGGTGTGCAATGACAGATCTGCCCTTGGGTAGAACACTAAATGAAATTAATGATGGAGAAATGGGAGAATAGCTATATCTAAGTAGAAAAAGGAATAGAAAAATAAATGGGGATACAAGATTTATTATAGAAATAAAATCATAAGTAAACGTTTTAGTCAAAGAAGAAGAAGTCTTATTTATTTACATATACTTATGGCTTTTAGAAAACACGGAGGTTCATTGCCGCCCTCACATAAGTACACCATCGGTCCCTATCCTGAGCAAGATTAATTCAGTCTCTACCATCGTATCCCACCTCCCTTAAATACATTTTAATATTATTCTCGCATCTACGTCTCGGCCTCCCCAAAGGTCTTTTCCCCTCCGGCCTCCCAACTAACACTCAATATGAATTTCTGGACTCACCCATACGTGCTACATGCTCTGCCCATCTCAAACGTCTGGATTTAATGATCCTACTTATGTCAGGTGAAAAATACAATGCGTGTAGCTCTGTGTTGTAAATTTGTCCATTCTCCTGTAACTTCATCCTTCTTAGCCCCAAATATTTTCCTAAGCACCTTATTCTCAAACACCCTTAACCTCTGCGCCTATCTCAAAGTCAAGTTTCACAACCATTCTGAAGAACCGGAAATATAACTGTTTTATTAATTGTAAGTTTTAGCTTTTTTTGAAAGCAGATTGGATCAGGGGCGGCTTTCGAAGGGGGCTGCCGAGCTGCAGCACTCCAGACATTTGTGGCTCTTGTCTCGTTTTATGTTGTGAAATACATTAATTATTATACAGTCTCTATTTAGCGGCTCAAATTTTTTTATAAAATTTCGCTCTCATTGACATGCAAGCAATCGTTAGTGAAGTCACTTCCTCCCCTGGTGCTGCCAGAGCGAAACCAGAGACAAGGACGATAGGATGAAGCCACTTCCTCCCCTGGAGCTGCCAGTCTCGTCTCGGATGCTTTGCGCGTTTAGTTTTACCTTTCCCCCTGCTACTCCTGGCCACGAATCCAGAGTTTCCAGGCGCTGCAAAATTTGCAGCAGTTTGTTATTAGCGCGCAGTTTTAAATACATTTTCTTCAAAGTTGTGAGTATATAACAAGTGCAACAATGTTTAATTTTGTACAATATTTATAGTCTATTCAGTTCAGTACCTTAACAATTAGGATAAATGTGAAATTAAGTGCCCATCAGTTGAATCTCATAATGGAAAGAGCCGCTAAACAAAATACAAAGGCTCGCATATTTTTTGCTAATTTATCCAGTATCCCTGCTTTCTTCTCTCGATCTCCTCACAGTCTGTATTAGATTAATGTGTTTCAAAGACAATTCCATCAGCTGGGGCAACAAGATGGAGTTCTAAAATAAGAACAGTAAATGTTGTTCATGAGAAGAAGGAGCCATTGTCAGAATGTTTTCAAACCATAATGGAATCTGAAACATCTAAAAACATCACAATAAATTAGGCAAGCACAGAACAGTGCACAGTTGAGCAGCGAGATCTGTGAAAATGAAAACCCTAAAAAGCGTCGTAAGGTCAAAGGGATTCAAACAAGGGTTGCGGTAGCCAAAGAAGTGTGTAACCTCATTGTCACACAAGCTAACACCCGATTCCAGTTCATAGATCATCTGATATTATCTTCTCTTCTGATTAAAGAAAAATTTGAATGCTACAAAAGCTCATTTCCTGAAAAATGTATGTTTGAAGCTTTTCCCAATGCTCGATAAAGATAAAATAAAAGCGGAACTCACTGTGTTGTATCAGAGACAAGAATTCAGAAATATCAGTGACGCAGTCAAGCTCTTGCAGTTTCTTCATCTGAGAACTTGTAGGCCTCATTTCCAGAAGTTTTTATTTTATTGGGTTATTTTACGACGTTGTATCTAGGTTATTTAGCGTCTGAATGAAATGAAGGTGATAATGCCGGTGAAATGAGTCCGGGGTCCAACACCGAAAGTTACCAAACATTTGCTCATATTGGGTTGAGGGAAAACCCCGGAAGAAACCTCAACCAGGTAACTTGCGCCGACCGGGATTCGAACCCGGGCCACCTGGTTTCGCGGCCAGACGCGCTGACCGTTACTCCACAGGTGTGGACTTTCCAGAAGTTGTGAAACTACTACGCATAGCTATCACCATACCAATGACAACTTCTGAACCAGAACGTTGCTTTTTGTGTTTGAAGAGAGTAAAATCCTATCTTAGAAATACGATGAGAGAAGTGACCGTATTAGCTATGTTTTCCATTGTAAAGATTATGTTAAACGACATACCGGATTTTAATAAGAAGATGATTCAAAAGTTTGAAACCTACAAGACAAGGCGCATGGAACTAATCTTTAAATAAAATAAGTTGCTTGGTTTATTTTTGTATGCAGCCCCCCTTAATTCAATACCCACGAGCCGCCACTGGATTGGATGACAAAAGCTTCTCAACCGAATAATAACAAGCATTTCCCATATTTATAGAAGAAGAAGTCCAATAAAGAAAAGTAAAAACTTGAAATTTGAAGAGATGAAGAAGATGAGAAAGAAATTAAAATACAAAAGATGGGGAACAAAACGGAGTACAAAAAGGACAAAGGCAAGTAGTAAAAAGAATAGTATTCTATTCCGCTGTTGCAGAAGAGGAGGGTTAGGAAGTAAAGAGGGAAGGAGAAGAACGAAGAAAATCTTTGCATTGGAACTCAAAATGTTGGCTTGTCCTCGGAGTTGTGTTACACTGACCATGCAGGCTAGACACGCAAGCCGGGTTATAACAGTGCAGCTGAGATCCGTCAGGCTGGTAAGAAGATTAAGTTGTGCGAGGTTTTCCACTGTGCCGCCCTCGACGCATTATTAGAGCCACTTACACCGAGGAGGGCTGTTCGAGCACCGGACAAAGTGCAGTGCGGGCAGATCCAAAATGCAGGATATTTCGACGTTTAGATTTTACTGTAGAAGGAGCACACATATGGGCTATTCCATATGAAATCGGACAACGAAATACCATGACATGTCAGAATTGCCTGAAAATTCGTACAGAGGTTTAGTATGTGGGAACTAGTAAATGTAAAAAATTTTGACTTTCTGTAGATCAGTAGGTTTTTTAGATAAAATTTCTAAAAGTTAGCGTATTTTGTATTTTCTTCTTATTTTCAACGCGTGCTACTACGTCTAGCTTCGAAATAAAAACTTAACTTGCTTACTTACTGGCTTTTAAGGAACCCGGAGGTTCATTGCCGCCCTCACATAAGCCCCTATCCTGAGCAACATTAATCCATTCGCTATCATCATATCCCACCTCCCTCAAATCCATTTTAATATTATCCTCCCATCTACGTCTCGGCCTCCCAAAAGGTCTTTTTCCCTCCGGCCTCCCAACTAACTCTCTATATGCATTTCTGGATTCGCCCATACGTGCTACATGCCCTGCCCATCTCAAACGTCTGAATTTAATGTTCCTAATTATGTCAGGTGAAGAATACAATGCGTGCAGTTGTGTTGTGTAACTTTCTCCATTCTCCTGTAACTTCATCCCTCTTAGCCCCAAATATTTTCCTAAGCACCTTATTCTCAAACGCCCTTAACCTATTTTCCTCTCTCAAAGTGAGAGTCTAAGTTTCACAACCATAAAGAACAACCGGTAATATAACTGTTTTATAAATTCTAACTTTCAGATTTTTTGACAGCAGACTGGATGATAAAAGCTTCTCAACCGAATAATAACAGGCATTTCCATAATTTTTCTGTGTTTAATTTTCTCCCGAGTATCATTTATATTTGTTACTGTTGCTCCAAGATATTTGAACTTCTCCACCTCTTCAAAAGATAAATTTCCAATTTTTATATTTCCATTTCGTACAATATTCTCGTCACGAGACATAATCATATACTTTGTCTTTTCGGGATTTACTTCTAAACCTATCTCTTTACTTGCTTCCAGTAAATTCCCGTGTTTTCCCTAATCGTTTGTGGATTTTCTCCTAACATATTCACGTCATCCGCATAGACAAGCAGCTGATCTAACCCGTTGAATTCCAAACCATTTCTGTTATCCTGGACTTTCCTAATGGCATACTCTAGAGGAAAGTTAAAAAGTAAAGGTGATAGTGCATCTCCTTGCTTTAGCCCACAGTGAATTGGAAACGCATCCGACAGAAACTGACCTATACGAACTCTGCTGTACGAATAAAAACTTAAGCTATAGCTAATTTTGTAGTGCGCATTTAGGTGTATTAATGAGGTGTAACACATATATTTTATTGTTTATGGAAATTATGGATATACTGTTTTTTGTGATTTATAACATGTTACCACTAAAAAGATATGGATATAAAATACTATCATATTAGTTATTGTTGAGACAAAAACCATACAATTTTTTTAAAAAGCCATTTAAAAGAAAAGCCCTAAAACATATTTCAAATCTCACTATAAAAAATACGCGCTCCCTGCAGCGTCATGCGGAGATGTGAGAGGAACCAGAGTATTATCAGCTGGCCTTGAAACAGCTGGTGTGTTGTTACAACACAGGCAATGAGACGGAAACGTGACCCATCAGCCAGTCTTCTGTGTGTATTATTACAAGGTGACAGTGGTTATTCAATTCCAATGTTTGAGAGTTTTCCTTTATTGTGTTGCAGCAAATTAAAAAACTGCTATATTAAGGTAAGATAATGATTACGTATTGTCTTAAAAGCAAAGAATTATTCCGATCGTAATTAGCAGTAAACAGTAACAGGTTAGTGTAGTGATTATGTGATATCTGTATAAAATTATTTTTGTATTCAGATAAATTATTTAGCCTATAATATTGCACAAGATTTCCGCAATTTGCACAAATATAATTTTTCATTTATCTGTTTTGCGACAATAATTTATTTAGAACATATTTTATTTCTTAATACACCATTCGAAATATATTCTCAAACCTCGCAGTTAATAGGGGAAGCTAATTGAAGAGTCCACTGCAAGAATGATGGATGTCACTTTCTTGTCGAAAATAAACTAAGACTGTCAATGCATAGCTTAAGGCATATGGAATGTACATAGAGAGTTACATGGCATTAACACTGATAGTCATTGTCCAGTAATGATCGGAAAATCACAGTTAAGCTTTGAACGCTAAGCATTTCAAACTTTCAATTGCTTCTCCTGCAAAATGTATTACAAATGACATCCATCATTCTTGCAGTGGACTCTTCAATTTATACAGGGACATCATTTTATTTTTACTAACATTTTTAATATTAACCTGGCTATACCTTTCGATCAACGCCGTTTGCTACCTACTTCCACGACTGGAGTTCGATGATACTGGTGTAATGTACAAACAAATCACTTTACTAGGTATAGGAGGGAAGAAAAGTGGTTCATCCATTTACGTAAACTAGGAAATATTGCGCTTTTGAGTTTGATCATTTTCATTAGGTTTTTGTTTAATCAAAATATAGTACAGTATTAACAATGAGTGTTTTTACTCACGAACTTAGCTGTCCATGTGGACGTATTCATTATGCAATGATATTATACTGTCTACAGTACATTAGCGTACAATATAGAGAATGATGTTAAATTGAAAAATAATCATAATATGGATATTTAAACACATTTTTGAAAATGGTGGCCGTTCATTTCGATACAAACTTCAGTTCTAATGTGCATATTATCGCATTATAGACTATTGTACCTAATCCCCATTACCAGTTTCGTCCTTCGTGCTAGTAACTCATGTTGAAATAATTCTGTACCTACTCTATAAAAGAGTACCTTACGTACTGTAAATTCAATCTTCACTTCTGCCCGATCCGAAAAGACAAAATTACTCAGATATACTATCTACTGTCCGTCCAAGTGGTTATGTCGTAGGGTCGTAGAAAGGGGAGAAATCACGTTACAGTTAATTACTTAACGAGGCTCTTTTAATTAAATTATTTTAAACAGTTGTATAATATTACGTAGACTTCCAATTCCTACCAGAAATTAATGTTCTCAGAAAAGAGCTAAGACAGCCTACCAATAGCTGGCGAATAAAAGCTGGTGGGGGAAACCGGGATACGACGTAGGCAAATGGACGACAGTACCTGTGCGAAAATGATTCAATATTGAAAGTTCTTTTTGTCACTGGAAAACGCGAACACATTTTTGGAACGTACTGTTTACTATGACCGTAAGGCTACTATGACTGCATATGCGGTCTTGGATCTATGTGGAGGACGTTTGAACTTCACTAATAGAAGGGGTGGGAGTGAAGTACATTCAAAAACTCAGGTACAATAAAAATTGAAATAAAAATAAAATGATTTTCCTGTATATTTGGAAATTCTTCGTGCAGTTTTAAGGGAGGTTTCTACATGAACTCATTCACAGTTCCGTCACTGAATTATTGACTTTCATTATCATTATTTTTAAGCTCCTGTTCTTCTTCCTTTTGCATTATTTGTCTCTCTAGACATATCATTCCACTCCTTTGATTCCCCAAATAGTCTTTATGGACTGATCTTGCATGTCATGCCATTTGAGCAGATTGCATAATGCATACAGCATTGTACCTGCATTTCGTGAGCGGATATAGTGCAAGTGACTTGCATATAGTCCTGAATACAACGTAAAACTGACGTGAGAAAAACGGCACTCAGATTGCGAGCTATGCCCACGCCAAAATTGATTTATTGAACACACTTGGCTCGCTCTTGCCAGCTTCGTCGTTTGCATAAAGCAGATCTATTTGGCAGCAAATATGGAAACTCAGCTGCCACTCCGGTTCCGAATGCAGCCAGAAGACAAAACCTTGCATCTAACTAGTACTGATTGAATATTCTACGTATTGTAAGTACACCCCTGGGCAAAAGTTCTGGTGCACTAGAATCTACTATAATTCTTCTAGGAGAAAGCTAATGTCTTACTCACTTACTGGCTTTTAAGGAACCCGTAGGTTCATTGCCGCCCCCACATATCCTCGCCATCGGTCCCTATCTTGTGCAAGATTAATCACGTCTCTATCATTATATGCCACCTCCCTCAAATCCATTTTAATATTATCCTCCCATTTACGTCTCGGCCTCCCCAAAAGTATTTTACCTCCGGCCTTCCAACTAACAGTCTATATGCATTTCTGGATTCTCCCCTTAGAGTCCTGCATAACCGGTTACGAAAGATAGAACAGATAGGTTGCTACTGAACGCCTGGCGCTATAGACAGTATGAGAAGCTCTTCCGTCTCGCAGAGTAGTCCAATGTTCGGTTTAACGAATGTCCGAGTCTCATTCGGGTGGACGGCTCTGGAACATGAACAACAGATAATATTTAGCCATTCAGGAGTTCCAAGAATCGTTGCAAGAACGCGATTATCATCGTGTACCTTTCAAATAATATTTAAAAAAATTTAAAATTATGGTTTATTTAACGACGCTCGCAACTGCAGAGGTTATATCAGCGTCGCCGGTGTGCCGGAATTTTTGTCCCGCAGGAGTTCTTTTACATGCCAGTAAATCTAGTGACATGAGCCTGTCACATTTAAACACACTTAAATGCCATCGACCTCGGCCGGGATCGAACCCGCAACCTCGAGCATAGAAGGCTAGCGCTATACCAATTGCACTACCGAGGGCAACTTCAAATGATATTTCCTGCTTTCTTCTCATTGACTGAAGCACGAATCATGAAACTACAATCATTAGACTTGAGAGTGCTTTTGTTTTTGTTAACCTGTTATCTCCCTAAAAACGATTTATAAGAGAAATAATACATCCGGTTAGAATAATTAAAAGACATAGGCTATATTAACAACTATTCTTTCAGAGGTAGCTTATGTATTTTGAGTTTAAAGTATGAACGTTACACTAATAAGTGTGTACTTATTTGCTCTTCTCTTTTGTAAGTAATTGTAATTTATTTTATTCTAGTATTTGTTTACACGTCAGATTTAATCTATGCATTACGCTTATTTCCTTTGTTGTTACCGGTGTCCATTAGTTGACTTATGTATTAGTTATGAAGATAAATGTACCAAAGTGTCCAATCAATTATAACCCTATTTCAAGCTGACTTACTTACTTACTGGCTTTTAAGGAACCCGCGGGTTCATTGACGCTCTCACATAAGCCTGCCAACGGTCCCTATCCTGTGCAAGATTAATCCAGTCTCAACATATCCCACTTCTCTCAAATATATTTTAATGTTATCCTCCCATATACGTCTCGGCCTTCTCAAAGGTCTTTTTCCCTCCGGTTTCCCAACTAACATTCTATATGCATTTCTGGATTCGCATATACGTGCTACATGCCCTGCCCATCTCAAATGTCTGGATTTAATGTTCCTAATTATGTCAGGTGAAGAATACAATGCGTGCAGTTCTGCGTTGTGTAACTTTCTCCATTCTCCTGTAATTTCATCCCCCCCTCTCTCTCTCTCTCTCTCTCTTTTTGAAATTGTCGGTTGGTCTATTATTGCGTAACTCCATCCATTTATCGAGATTACGTAACTTCTGTTTCCGTATCTTTATTTAAGGGATTAGGTACAGCTTACAGCAGTAAAAGTTTTGGAAATAATACAAAAATTTTTCCTCCATTACTGTATCTTGTACAATAATGAAAATTGGTATGTGTAAAATATTGCCCTTCTGCTATATGAAAAAAATATTTTTACGATTTAAAAAAATTATATATACATATATATTTTTTTAATTCGAAATTTTGGCAGTTCACTGTGCAGTGATGAAGCGTTTCCCTCATAACTCATAAACTTGTTAACTTTTTCATCTTCTCTCTTTTTATTTTATTCCTGAAACTCATGTTTACAAAATCATGCTCTTTCAACTGCATTCCTTAAAAATTAATATATATATATTTTTATTATTTCGTGTTAGAAGAAAATACTGATATTTCACCATTTTTTAAATGAATATTTATTTTTTATCAGACAATCTATCAGAGGTAGAGAGGCGATCTTGCATCATATTGTAGATATGACATGCATGAATACACACAAAAATTTCATCACATAATATTGGATAGTTTTAGTCATGTGGGAAACTCTTCATCACTGCACAGTGAACTAAATTTTGAAAAAAAAAAAAAAATATATATATATATATATATATATACAATTTTTTTAATTGTAAAATAGTTTTTTTCATATAGCAGAAGGACAGCGTTTTACACGTACTAATTTTCATTATTACACAAGGATATCATTTTATTTTTACTTCAATTTTTATTGTACCTGAGTTTTTGAATGTACTTCACTCCCACCTTCTACTAGTAAACTTCCAACCGTTCACGACACAGAGCCGAGGGCGCGTAAGCAGTATTGAGTTAGCGAGTATAGTACGTTCCAGGTATATGTTAGCGTTTTCCAGTAACGAAAGAGCTTTCAATAGCCTATTGAATCATATTTTCGCACAGATACTGTCGTCCGTTTGCCTACGTCGCATCCCGGTTTCCCCACCTGCTTCTGTTCACCCCTCTGTTAAGTCTAGTAGCTGGGCTATCTTAGCTTTTCTGAAAAAATTAATTTCTGTTAGGAATTGGACGTCTGCGTAATATTATACAAGTGTTTAAAATAACTTAATAAAAGGGCCTCCTTAAGTAATTAACTGTCACGTGACCCCCCCCTTTCTACGACCCTGCGAAAAAACCACTTGAACAGACAGTAGATAGCATTTCTGAGTAATTTTATCTTTTCGGACCGGGCAGAAGTGAAGATTGAATTTACAGTACGTAAGGTACTCTTTTATAGAGTAGGTACATAATTATTTCAACATGAGTTACTCGTACGAAGGACGAAACTGGTAATTGGAATTAGGTACAATAGTCTATAGTGCGATAATATGCACAAAAGAACTGAAGACTGTATCGAAATGAACGGCCACCATTTTAAAAATGTGTTTAAATATCCATATTATGATTATTTTTCAATTTAACTTCATTCTCTATATTGTACGCTAATGTGTTGTAACAGTACAATATACACTGCATAATGAATACGTCCGAATGGATACCTCAATTCGTGAGTAAAAACACTAAGTGTTAATACAGTACTGTATTTTAATTAAACAAAAACGTAATGAAAATTATCTAACTCAAAATTGCGATATTTCCTAGTTTACATAAATGGATGAACTACTTTTCTTCCCTCCTATATCTAGTAAAGTGATTTGTTTGTGTTTTACGCCAGTATCATCGAACTCCAGTCGTGGAAGGGGTAGCAAACGGTGTTTCCTGTTTCAGTCGTTAATGAAAGGTACAGCCAGGTTAATATTAAAAATGTTAGTAAAAATAAAATGATGTCCCTGTACAAGATACAGTAATGGAGGAAAAAAACGTTGAATATTTCCAAAATTTTACTTCTGTAAGCTGTGCCTAACCCCTTACACGCTACTTACTTAAACACGTAACTTAGCAACGTCTTAATACGCATGCTGAAGTTCTGACTATGTACAGTATGTCGCAAAGAGCCCTGCTGATAAACAATTCCCTGGCGACCGAAATCGAATGACGTCAGTGTAATTTCACTGCCAACAAATCGTTTCACATTTTCCATTAATGTACCTGTAGGTCGAATATAAACGTTCCATATCAAAACAAACTGAAGTGAACTGTTGGATGAGTAAACTTCCCACTAGAAGTTACACTAAACCTCGATGATTGTTATACAGCACGAGAATATACGGAGAACTCAGAGTAACTTGTGTTCCTATATAGCACGCATGTCAATTGATACCCATAGGAGCAAGCGCGCACTTTAGAGCCCAGGAGAGCCTGAGCGCTTTATAGCGGAAAGGAAAGAGACAGACGAAAGAGGTGGTATATGCCGCTTGGTCGAGCTATATTCAGGGATGGCTAGAACTGATTCAATAGATAAAGGGAAGATAACTTATTAAAACTGTATCCAAGTTAATTTTTAGATTTGCCTGAGACGTATAAGTGCATTATAAGAATGTAAGTTTTAATTTTAATGCTCATTTTTCACAAGTTTGATTCTTTTTATTCAAAAGAAATATTTTCTCAACTTTTCGTATAGAAAAGTGAAATTTTCAGGTATAGGCCTATTTATTTAGTAGCCTTGCAGAATGTTTTCGTAAATCTAATATACCGTATATACGTGTTACTGAAGATAGTGTATTGAAAATTTTGAAAATATTCGAATGGAAATTGTTTGTAAGGAAATGAATTAACAAAGCCACTACTGTTACATCATAAGCAAAAGATACGTGCCCACGTGTTGTAAAAATGTCAGTTCTATAGCTTCAGCAAATTTTGAGAAAATAATTTAATATTCTGATGATAGGAAGTTGCTCACAAATTTCACGTTAAAAGCATAATGCGATAAGAGTTTTGTTATGTAATATATTAGTTACACTTAAAACAGATACGGTACCTAGGTAACTTTGCTTTGTACTGTAACATTGTTTTGATTAGTTTATTGATTACTTTTGTAAGGCTAAAGATACCATCAATATAAATTCCAACTTATCATGTCATACTCAAACTCTTTCTTTGGAATATCACTTTTTATGAATGATGTGTTTCATACACTTAATACAGTATAATATTATACTACTATGGAATTTAAGTGAATATTCCTTCTTAACTCTCTATTATGTTATTAACATTTAAAACACAAGTGCAATATTAAGAAATCAGTTTTAGTACTTTTGTTTTACAGACAATATAGATAATATTAAACAGAAAGAAGCCATATAAAAATAACGACATAAAATTTCACGTTCCGTTTGGAGTTTGTTCACCACTGTTTTCTTAATCCAACAGGTTGCTTATTCATATACAGAACCCTTCCTCTTTCCATACTTAGCGCTTGCTGTCCGCGCACCGACGTCAAGGTCAGAAAAATGCGCTTGCTTTGACATCACTGCTATATACGAGGCGCATCCAGAAAGTAACTTTTCCTATTTTTTTAAAAAAAGAACACACACTTTCAGGAAAACATTTATTGGCAACAGGTACAGCAATGTTTCAGCTATTTTTCAACATAGCCACCATCAGAATTGAGACACTTGTCGTATCGTGGGATCAACTTTTGTATCCCTCTGTCGTAGAACTCTGCCGCCTGTGAATGGAACCAGCGTGTGACAGACGTCTTCAGCTCTTCGTCGTTGCCAAAACGCTCACCGGAGGACAGGAATTTCTTGAGAGAGAGAGAGAGACAGAGAGAGGGTGAGAGAGGGGGAGAGAGGGAGAGAGGGAGAGAGGGGTAGAGAGGGAGAGGGAAAGAGGGGGAGAGAGAGAGAGCGGGAGAGAGAGAGCGGGAGAGAGAGAGCGAGAGAGAGAGAGAGATGTTCGGCCCATAGACCTGACAGCTGCTGATGAGAGCTGGCAATGCTTTGTGCATTAAAGAACTTTATCACCGACCGAACCTCGAGGCGGCGGAGAAGGAATAAGAGCTTCCATTTCGAACCACTGCTGCCACGCTACTGGCACCAGGCAGGACCTGTCCGGCTGGCATATGATTGATACGTCATAGATCTGTTACGCATGCGCAATTGACACGGCTAATTACGTTTACTTTCAAGGAAAAAATCGGGAAACTTACTTTCTGAATGCCCCTCGTATTATAGCGAGGGAAATAACGAAGTGAGATGAGTGTCCTATGTGTCTTCGGGCTCACAAACATGCATGTAGTTCTTTTGAGTCTGTGGCTTTGTATGTTTATTTCTCCATTACCTTCTTCCCCTGCTGAGCTGGATCGTCTTACGCGGAGGGTAGCAGAGAATATATTGAATGAGCAGTTGAGAAGAGCCGATGGGGAGCCGTGGGGATAGGATATAGGGTTAACAGCCCTTTACCGGAAAAAAATATACTTTGTTACGAATTCCCCAATAACTCTAGGAATTGGACGGATTTTCCGACATCCTGAGTAGCACTAATAGTTCGCAGGAGGATGTCAGAAGAAAACACGGTGTTCCCTCTATCTTCTGAGAACATCCAGACTTGTCTATCTCTCCAAATACGTACTTGGTTTAATGCTAGGAATTGGTTAATATTTACGAATTGTTTGTCTTCTTATTTATTTATTTGGATTTCTAAAATATGCATTATGATTAAAAAACCATCCATCTGATCATAATGGAACTTATATGCATGTATTCTTATAGCAGCCGTGGCGAAAATATGATCGTGCGCTGAGCCACTATGTAATCTGCAACGTGCAGATCAGCTATGGAGGAAGGCGGACACCCGAAGGGGAAGTGAAGCAACTGTCTGACTTATTAACGGATTTTCATTTTCCTTACGTCAAGCACTCAAATATAATTTTATACAGTACAAGGCTACAAACTGATGTTTAGTACGTGTAACGAAGAAAGAAATGAATAAGAAAACATAGGACACATTATCACAACCTAAAATTAACTGTCTTCAGAATGTCTCTGCGACAGAGATTCAAAGTCAGGAATTACGTCACTTACTGCCAGTCGTAGTTGATCACGAAGGTATTTGTCTATCAGTCGTGATCTAAATTTGGTTTTTACTATTTTCATTGCTGAAAATAATTTTTCACAAACGTAAGTTATAGCGAACATTGCTTCAACAGAGCAAACGAATGAACGAAGCATCGGATATTTATTTTTATTTTTTTTTTTGGCAAAAATTTGAAAAGTTTAACTTCAAGTCCTTACATATAACTTTCATTTAACATCACATTGTAAATCTGTGAGTTTAAATTGAAGATCTAACCGAATTATTCGTACATCTCCTGAAAAAGGATCGATGTACAGAGGTAATAATAATAATAATAATAATAATAATAATAATAATAATAATAATAATAGTAACACTTAACCTTTTAATGTTTCATGAATAACGTAATATAATGCGGTTTTATGTTACACAACCGTTTTCCTCGTAATACTTGTGAACAAATCATACATTTAGTATTCTCATCATATTGGCAGCAAAAAAATGCGTCCTCCCATCTACTTTGAAACTTTCGTTTTTGTAGAGGTACATGGTTTCGAGAGACATTGCGACGATACGCCACTCGCAGGTCAGAGACAAATACAAATGGAATGGAGTTTGACTCCAGTGAGTGAGAGGGTGGGGGATTGGAAGGTAGGGAAGCAAGAGAAATGCATAGCTATCATTGCGAGTCACAATGTGCTCGTGAGTCACATTTTCGCCACGGCTGTCTTATAGGCAGTGTCTTCTAACGCATGAACGAATACAGCAGTTTCCGAAGGCCTCAAAATGATGACAAAAAGAATTATAATAGTAGGCCCTAGTAGTAGTAGTAGTAGTAGTAGTAGTAGTAGTAGTAGTAGTAGTAGTAGTAGTAGTAGTAGTACTAATAATTTTATTTATTATTTATTTTATTTATTGTAATATTAATGTGCTGGTCAACATCCATGGACCAAAGATAGCCGAGCACAAGTGATACAATAGGCCTAATAATACAGAATAAACATAATTAAATTTGGAATACAATTAATTTACAATAATAATAATAAATTTGAAATAAGTAAATTAAATTGTAACGTTAATCACTGGATGCATAAACATAAAATTGCGTCTAGCATAGACTATAGGTTTTGACAATTAAAATATTCGCATTTTATCTCGTAACTTTACCTGGTGAAAGAAATTTTGAATTTCTATTATGTTAAAGCTTGTGGGCTTTCATATCTTTCGACGGAATACGTAAGATAATAATGTTTAAGAAGGAATCACAGGATATAACACCTTTGAGGACCTTACAAAAGAACAGAGATTATGTGAAATTATTTCAGAACGTGCACAGCACTTGTTCCGCCACAGTATACATAACTAAACACTAAACATTGCAGTTGTGTTCAAGTGTGTCAGTCAGCAGTTCGTGCACATTTCTTGCAGAGATATTCCGAAAAAAATAGAACATGTACAGTGTATATAAAATTAAGGGCACGTATTTCAGAATTTCATGGTGTGTTTATTATTTAAAACAATAAATTATTCTGTAAATTTTGTAAACGTTATGTGACAGGTTCTAGAAGTGTAACGTAAGCGCTGTGTAAGCACTATTAAACACAAACCTTCTTATGATGACAAATTGAATTCTGGGACTCAAGTTACACTGCCTCAACTACTGCGCGACATGCCACTTCGTGCCTTAAAATCCCCCTCCCCTGCGTATTGCTAGATGACGTCACCCACTCCAACTCAAGGTTATGGTGGACACCAGAGGTCTGCATCGGACGTTTTCGCTCGAGCGCCAAGTAATTCATAGCATAATCCGATAGGTACGCACATGCATGATGGGTAAAATTGTCGCGAGCGATAAATCCTCGAAGAGTATAAGCCGAGCGTTAGACATTCGTTCTTGTTACAGTGATGAACTTTGTAGTAACATCATAGATGTTTATCATTTCAAAACTTTACAGTGTTTAATTAACCTCTCTATAGTACAACTGCAAAACTTGCTTTAAAATGTAATATAAATGTTGTAGGTAAATGCAGGAGCGTGCAAATTAATCCGAACAACGTAATTACTTATGCAAAAACACTCAAACGGGATAAAAAAAAAGGATCTAAGACATACCTCAGTAATCTATGTGGCCTCCCTTGTTCCTAATAACAGCTCTGAGACGATTTGGCATGGATTCCACTAATTTCCCCCACAAATATTCTTCATTTCTTCATCGCGAAACCATACACCAATGAGGGCAGAAATCATCTTCTCCTTTGTAGAACAATCCATTTTTTGCATTCTTCTTTTGCAAATTGACCACAAGTTCTCAATGGGGTTGATGTCGGGTGAGTTGCCTGGCCAGGAGTGTACCTGAATATTCTTCTTTTTGAAGAATTCTGTAGTTTCTCGAGACGTATGGCATGGTGCCAGGTCTTGTTGGAACACACCTCTGCCATCCGGAAATGATTTTTGCAGCTGGGGTACGATTCTGGTTTCCAGTAAGTGAATATATTTGTCAGAATTAATCATTCCCTTGATAGGTATTAATGATCCAGGCCCTTCATGTGTAAAACAACCCCAAAACATTATTTTAGGGGGTATTTGGGTGCTTGTTGGAGATGAGCTGCTGTTACTTTTTCGGATCCTTTCCGTACGTAAGAAACACGGTGGCCGTGGACCTCGAAATGAGACTCATCGGAAAAAAGTACATTCTTCCAGTCATTCACTGTCCAATGTTGATGTAATTTTGCCCACATTAAGCGTTTTTTGCACATAACAGGAGTTAGCAGTTGCTTCTTAATAGGCTTACGAGCCCTTCGTCCAACTTCCAAAAGCCTACGCCGCACTGTTGTGACGTGAATATTCGCCCCAGTGGTAGCCATTAACTCGCGGGTTAAGTCGAGAGCAGTTAGTCTAGGATTTAGTTTACTTTTTCTGACAATTAAATGATCATCTGCAGGTGAAGTTTTCCTTTTCGGGCCACAGTTTCCTTTTTTCTGGGGTGTGATGGATCCAGTCTCCTGTATAGTTTTATGATCGAATTAACAGTAGACAAACCGATGTGACATTCTGCAGCAATTTGCCTCTGTCATATAGAAGAATGCTCTGCTAATGTTATAATTTTAGATCGTTTTCGTGGAGTTGTATCCATTTGTGAAGACGACAGAATGTACACAGGATTGCAGTATTAAGTCTTCGACACAACTGAAATGCTTATAAGTACAAAACGACAGGCAAATTGTCACATGTTATAACAAATAATAATAACGACAGTCCTTCAACAAAGGAATTACACGTATTACATATGTCAATTAAAGCGGTATGAGCAGCTATGAGGCCAACAATGACAGAAAATGTAAAAATATGTCGTGTTCGGATTAATTTGCACGCTACTGTATTCACCTCCCCCCCCACAGGAGTGACTTTGTTTTTGCCACATCTGATAGATGTTATTGGATGTAAATGTAATTATTAAAAACGGAGAACACAATCACGATAAAGCAAGAAATATATCGAGTTTTCTAGTAATAATAACAATAATAATAATAATAATAATAATAATAATAATAATAATAATAATAATCTCTAATAATTAGTGTATCAATCTTTCCGTCTGTAACAGTTGTGCAGCATGATTATTCGTTTTATTATATTTTATGTGACGTTATCTCTGTACTAATATTGTTATTAATTTATTGCTATATAATAATATGTTGTAAAACGTTTCTACATTGTCGCAGTATATAGGCGGAACACTAGGTATGGACCTATTATATTATATATGTGGTAAATCAAATATTGAATAATTATTATTTAGGAATAATAACTGTATATGGAAGTTTTTCATACTATTGTGACAGCGACGTGAGAATCGAACTCACGACCAGCGTCCCGCAAGAAAGCAGATCGCACAGGCTCCACGGAACATTGAGTGACGTCGCGCGGTGGAGAGAAGAGAGAAGGTGTATTACGTCAACGCGACGAGGCTGCGCGCGCAGCTGTTACTTAACGCAGTGAATGTGGAACGACCTTCCCGACTATTCCAGAAATCCGTCGAAGTGGAAGACTCGCGAATTTTCGAGGCTACGTCGCTGGCGTTATAAATTACGGTCGCGAAGGAACGACAGCAGAGTTTTCAGTTATTCAGTCAGTGAGTAAGCCAGAGCAAGCAAGCCAGACTTGTGTGCCGGAGTTCGACTCGAGTGTGCGTCCGCATCTGCGTCAGCATCCGAAGGCTTGAGTTCGAGTGCAGTGGACCGCAGTTGGAGGGACCTGAGTTCGAGTGCAGTGGACCGCAGTTGGAGGGACCCGAGTTCGAGTACAGTGAACTGTCTCTGAAGGTCTGTGGTTCGAGATACTGTGAACTCGAGTGACTGAGATAGAAGAACTGTGAACTGAGAACGGGTAGTTCTGATTTGTAAATAGTGCTTTGTAAATATTAGTTAAGATTAACAGTTCATTGTTGTTCGTACTAGTCCAAGTAAATTGTCATTGTCGTCAGTGGAGTGCTGTAACGAATACTGTGTTGAGTGAAAATTCCAATTGTTGACGAGAGCGTTTAAGGCGAATTGTAGAAAGGAATGATTGTTGTGAGGAATAAATTACATTGTTGTTACTAATAAAATTCACATTGGTGTCAGAACCGGGATATTATCGACAATGGAGAACCTACAGCAGATCCTGCAAGCCATCGCGGAAATGAAAGCTGAAATGAAAAAGGACATAAGTGATGTAAAAGCAGAAATGAAGAACGATATCAGTGAGGTCAAGAACGACATAAGTGAAGTGAAAACGGAGATGAAAAGTGACATAAGTGAAGTGAAAGGCGACATAAGTGAAGTGAAAACGGAGATGAAAAGTGACATAAGCGGAGTGAAAGATGACGTCACTACGCAAATTGAAAGCGTTTCAGCCCACGTAGATGGAATTGTCGCCATCGTGAAAGACGAACTCAAAGCCGACCTTGACAACCTAAACAAGAATTTTACAACTATAAACGAGACAGTAACCGAATTGAGACAGGAGGTAGACCATTTCGACGGCAAAATCCGCGATCTCGAGCGTCGTCAAGAGCAGACGAGTGAGTTGCTGGACAAGACGAGTGAGGTGATGGAAAAACACGCCGAGGAAAACAAGCACATACTCACGTTGATGGACCGACATGCTGAAGAAAACAAGCACATCCTCGCGTTGGTGGATCGCCAGGCTAGAGAACATAAACAGATAGTTGCCGAGGAGGTTCGACGTGCCATGCAAAAACGGCCACAGAGTTGAGGACTCCATATAGTGGCCCTGCGGAATCATCGCCTTCAGCCAGATATTACAACGTCAAGACGCCGAAGTTCGACGGTACGACGTCTTGGGCGATATTCCGTCGCCAGTTCGAGGCCATCGCAGAGCACAATGGGTGGACGCCAGCAGAGAAAACCACTCAGCTGCTGGCCGCGCTTCAGGGACAGGCGTCGGAGATTCTTCACAGCGTTCCAGAAGATGGGACAGCCGCTGAGATAATGGCGGCCCTGGAGGGACGTTATGGTGACCATCAACTTGCTGCAGCATTTAGGACCCAACTAAAAACGAGGGTCCAACAGTCAGGCGAGTCCTACAAGAATTCGCGATGGCGGTGGAACAACTGGCCCAAAGGCCCTCAGGGCCTACCTAATGATTTCATCGCTGGAGAGGCGGCCTACACCTTCGGCAGCGGGGTTCGAGACCCGGAAATAAGACAACAGCTACTCTTAGGAGAGCATCGCACCATCAACGCAGCTCTGGCGGCGGCCCTCAGGATGGAGGCAGCCAAGTTGACTGCGAACGTCTCGGCATCGCACCGGATTAGGAGCGTCGCGGCGGCCGACGTCGAGGAGCGTCAACCGAAATCACCCGAGCGACGAAGACGAGGAGTGCCTACCTGCTGGTCCTGCGGCGAGCCTGGACACTTGAGGAGGGACTGTGACCGATCTGGTCACAAACAGGAAAACTAAAAGGGGCCGATGCGATGAGGGGCACGTCGGCGCCGTCATCACCATCCCCTCGGCTGATCTTGAAGACAGTTAACAGAAGATGCGACGATGGGCTGATTGCTGACGGATGGATAAGAGGCCGCCCATGCAGAGTACTGGTAGACACCGGGGCGTCCCTCACTATCGCCAGACCTGAAGTCGTGCGTGGCCTACCTGGGAGGACGCCGCTGCGCCGGTATGAGCTACGTACAGCCTCAGGCGAGAACCTGCCCATCCAAAAAGAGGTTTTCCTGGACTTGACCTTGGGAAAGAGGAGACTGGAGATGTGGGTGTTCGTCGCCAACATCACTGAAGACGTCATTCTGGGACTCGACGCCATGCGGATTTTCGATGCAACGGTGGACGTCCGGCGCCGTATCCTGCGTTTTGGTCAGGATGAAGTGTTCCTGAGAGACGTCGAAGACCAACCCATAAGCAGACTCACCTTGGAGAATCAAGTGACAATCCCAGCAGGCTGCGAGATGGTGGTGACGGCAAGACTGGACGGACAACCTAAGAGAAACCTGCTCCTCGATTCGCAAACAACTCCGATAGATGGGGTTTATGTGGCCAGATCCCTACTCCCGAATCAGAAGGTGGTACCGGTGAGGGTCCTGAATGTCACCAATCGGGACAAGGAGGTGCCTAGTGGAACTGTACTAGGTAACGTCGAGCCGGTGGTGTCTGTGACGTCGCTGGCAGAAAACGAGGAGTGTCACCGACCACGTCCAGATCTAGACCCATCACTGAAAGAGCTGGCTCGAGAATTGCCGGCGAATTTAAGCAAAAGAGAAAGAAGACAAGTCCACGATCTACTGACAGAATTTCAAGACGTGTTCAGTCTGTCTGAAAATGACTACGGGAGAACGGAGAAAGTTCAGCACCGCATCGACACCGGAAATGCTCGCCCAATCAGACAACCTCCTCGACGCGTCCCTCTAGCTAAACAGAGGGAAATTGACAGCCAATTGGAGGGCATGAAAGCAAGAGGGGTCATCGAGGAATCCGACAGCCCTTGGTCATCACCTGTGGTGCTGGTGAAGAAGAAGAATGGGGACCTGCGTTTCTGCCTGGACTATAGAAGACTGAATGACGTCACCAGGAAAGACTGCTTTCCCCTTCCACGAATTGACGACACCTTGGACACTCTGGCCGGAGCAGAGTGGTTCTCGACGTTGGATCTCAAGTCAGGATACTGGCAGGTGGCGCTACATCCTGAGGACAAGGAGAAAACGGCATTCTCTACAGGCCAGGGACTATGGCAGTTCACCGTTATGCCGTTCGGCCTCTGCAACGCCCCGGCTACATACCAGAGACTAATGGAGTCCGTAATGAGAGGCCTGACATACGACACATGTTTGCTGTACCTTGATGACGTCATCGTGGTGGGCAAGACTTTCAGCGAACAGCTGTTAAACCTGAAGAAAGTGTTCGAGAGACTGCGACAAGCCAGGCTGAAGTTGAATCCGAAGAAATGTCATCTGTTCCAGAAGAAAGTCAGCTACTTGGGGCACGTAGTAGGGACGAACGGAGTGGCCACGGACCCGGAGAAGCTACAAGCCGTCAGAGGTTGGCCGAGACCGAGGGACAAGCAGGAGCTGCGCCGCTTTCTCGGCCTCTGCACTTATTACAGAAGGTTCGTAGCTGGGTACGCCAACATCGCTAAGCCTCTAACCCAGCTGACCGAGGAGAAACGACAATTCCAGTGGACAGACGAGGCGGAGTCATCCTTCCAGTCACTGAAAGAGGCGCTCTGCACTGCTCCTGTACTGGGATATCCCATCCCTGGAAGGAAGTTCACGCTCGACACGGACGCTAGCAACGTAGGCATCGGCGGAGTACTCTCTCAGGAACAGGACGGGCAAGAGAGGGTGATTGCCTACTTCAGCCGAACACTATCCAAGGCTGAGAGAAACTACTGTGTGACGCGTAGAGAACTTCTTGCCATTGTGGAAGCCCTGAAGCACTTCCACAAATATTTGTATAGCCAGGAATTCCATCTGAGGACAGACCATTCTGCACTCACCTGGCTATTGGGCTTCAAGAATCTGGAGGGGCAGACCGCCCGTTGGGTTCAACGTCTGCAGGAGTACAACTTCACCTCTGAACACCGAAAAGGGAAGAAACATTCCAACGCTGATGCCCTGTCACGACGTCCGTGCCCGGATGGCTGCAAACACTGCCTGAAAGTAGAAGAGCGGGATGGCGCCCTCGCAGTCCGAGCAATTGCCGCCCAGCCGAGCCCAGGATGGGATAACGCCGCCATAAGGAGGGAGCAGCTGGAGGACCCAAACATTGGACAGCTACTGCGTGATGTGGAGTCCGGCCAGAGACCAGTATGGGCCGATATCGCCAACCGTAGCACCACTTACAAGAGCTACTGGGCCCAGTGGGAATCCTTCACTGTCAAGGACGGTATCCTGAAGAGGATTTGGGAGTCGGCCGATGGAAGGACCCGCATAGAACAACTTGTCCTGCCCAGGAGCAAGGTGAAGGAAGTGCTGGAGGAGACTCATGCTGGAGTGACTGGAGGCCACCTGGGAGCCAACAGGACGCTGGACAAGTTAAGGCAGAGGTTCTATTGGTTGCATCAGAGAACCAACACGGAAAAATGGTGCCGAAGATGCGACACCTGTGCAGCCAGTCGCGGACCAAGGACCCGCAGCAGGGGAGCCATGCAGCAATACAACGTGGGAGCTCCTTTTGAGAGGATCGCCATCGACTTTGTTGGACCGTTCCCGGTCACGGATCGCGGGAACCGCTACCTGCTAGTCGCCATGGATTACTTCACAAAATGGCCAGAGGTGTACGCGATTCCCAACCAAGAGGCTTCGACGGTGGCCGACGCGCTGCTTGACAACTTCATCTGCCGATTCGGGGTGCCCCGGGAATTGCATAGCGATCAGGGGCGCAACTTCGAATCCAACCTGATGGGAGAATTGTTCGAGCGTCTGGGGGTGCATAAAACCAGGACCACTCCCCTCCACCCACAGTCCGATGGTATGGTGGAACGCTACATCAAAACCTTGGAAGAGCATCTGCGGAAGGTGGTGTCCAACCATCAACGAGACTGGGATGCCAGAGTCCCACTGTTCCTCTTGGCCTACAGAGCTTCGGTCCACGATACAACAGGGATGACACCGGCAAACATGGTCTTCGGGGAGAGAGCTGCGCCTGCCCTGTGATCTGCTGTTTGGCACGCCACCCAGCGCCGACCAGCCAGCAACTGACTATGTGGCAGAACTCACCGAGAAGTTGAATGGAGTTCACCAACTGGCCAGAGAGCACCTCAAAATGGCCAGCGAGAGGATGAAGGTGCGCTACGACAGATTGGCCAACTCTGCAGGATTCCAGGAGGGCGACCTGGTGTGGCTGTATCGACCTACCAGGACCAAAGGGAAATCACCGAAGCTGCAGCGTGCCTGGGATGGACCATACCGCGTGGTGACCCGGATCAACGACGTGGTGTAACGGATCCAGCGACAACCTCGAGGGAAGATGATGGTGGTGCATCTGGACCGATTAGCAGCCTACCAAGGGACTGCCCGGGACGAGCAGCTCTAAGGAGGGGGCAATGTGACAGCGACGTGAGAATCGAACTCACGACCAGCGTCCCGCAAGAAAGCAGATCGCACAGGCTCCACGGAACATTGAGTGACGTCGCGCGGTGGAGAGAAGAGAGAGGGTGTATTACGTCAACGCGACGAGGCTGCTCGAGCAGCTGCTACTTAACGCAGTGAATGTGGAACGACCTTCCCGACTATTCCAGAAATCCGTCGAAGTGGAAGACTCGCGAATTTTCGAGGCTACGTCGCTGGCGTTATAAATTACGGTCGCGAAGGAACGACAGCAGAGTTTTCAGTTATTCAGTCAGTGAGTAAGCCAGAGCAAGCAAGCCAGACTTGTGTGCCGGAGTTCGAATCGAGTGTGCGTCCGCATCTGCGTCAGCATCCGAAGGCTTGAGTTCGAGTGCAGTGGACCGCAGTTGGAGGGACCTGAGTTCGAGTGCAGTGGACCGCAGTTGGAGGGACCCGAGTTCGAGTACAGTGAACTGTCTCTGAAGGTCTGTGGTTCGAGATACTGTGAACTCGAGTGACTGAGATAGAAGAACTGTGAACTGAGAACGGGTAGTTCTGATTTGTAAATAGTGCTTTGTAAATATTAGTTAAGATTAACAGTTCATTGTTGTTCGTACTAGTCCAAGTAAATTGTCATTGTCGTCAGTGGAGTGCTATAACGAATACTGTGTTGAGTGAAAATTCCAATTGTTGACGAGAGCGTTTAAGGCGAATTGTAGAAAGGAATTATTGTTGTGAGGAATAAATTACATTGTTGTTACTGATAAAATTCACACTATTTTATTTATAACGTCATGTTACTGTTTTGGTACGTTCCATTAAACGTTTGTCACAAACGCAGAAAATAAAGCCTTATTTTTACCGTGTGAGCAAAACATATGTGTATCTTATCTGTCGCCTTCCATACAAGATAAGACAGTCGGTGTGATGACCTTGTATTGTGCTTCTATTTATTACGTGCGTATCACGACCGATCTTATGTCACTCGAGTGTGCGACATTCGACCGAGTTCAAGCGAGCGATTTAACTCCTATGCAGCACTCTGGTGGATACATTGATCCTTCGCCTGTCAATCACACTATACTTCATTGGAATATGTCGTGTAGTACAGAAGTAAAAGTATATGCGCGACGAACTCGTCTGAAAATGTGTCGGTCGACGCTTTGTGATGGCATCCTAGTACTGGACAGAAGATGTACATTTAATTAACGTGCTTACAACTGTTGTCTATGCTGCAACTGTGTCAGCCAACGTGGAACGCAGTTTTTCTATGTCAAGACCTAAGTTTTTTTCTCCAATGTAACAGGGTGTCGTTCTCATTGCAAACTTTGAAAATGATATTCATTGTGTACTATAAAAAGTCACACAAGGATTATAACGTTTATGTTTGATAATATTTAATATGTAATATTGTAACATTTGGGATGTCGAGAATGAATAGGCTTATGTGTTACTTCTCTCTCTCTCTCTCTCTCTCTCTCTCTCTCTCTCTGTCTCTTTTTTTTTTTTTTCAAGGGCCTTAATCAATTGACGTACATTTTGGGAAACCAAAAAAACTATAACATATTAAGAGTTTTAAAAAATTATTGTATTTTTTCCTGATTCTTAATGATGTTTGCGATATTTTGAGAAGAGTTTTTAATATATTACTGATTAATTTTTTAGGAATTTCCTTAATTTTCACACGATCCAAATTAGTAACATGTCCTTTCAAAAACACAAATGGATTTAATTACTTAATTCGACTGAAATGTGTATTGTATATATAGGACAATATAGGCCTATTTATTTAAATTATGTATAATACATTAATTTGTAAAGGGACATCATTTTATTTTTACTAACATTTTTAATATTAACCTGTCTATACCTTTAGAGAACCGGAAACACCGCTTGCTCCCCCAAGACTGGAGTTCGATGATACTGGCGTAAAACACAAATCACTCTACTAGGTATAGGAAGGAAGAAAAGTATTTCATCCATTTACGTAAACTAGGAAATATCGCGATTTTGAGTTTGATAATTTTCATTAGGTTTCTCTTTAATCAAAGTACAGTACTGTATTAAGAATAAGTGTTTTTACTCACGAAGTGAGTTATCCATGCGAACGTATTCATTATGCAGTGTATATTATACTGTCTACAGCACATTAGCGTACAATATAGAGAAAGAAGTTAAATTGAAAAATAATCATAATATGAATATTTAAACACAATTTTGAAAATGGTGGCCGTTCATTTCGATACAGGCTTCAGTTCTTTTGTGCATATTATCGCACTATAGACTATTGCACATAATTCCAATTGCCAGTTTCGTCCTTCGTACTAGTAACTCATGTTGAAATAATTCTGTACCTACTCTACGTACTGTGAATTCAATCTTCACTTCTACCCGACCCGAAAATATAAAATTACTAGACATGCTATCTACTGTCCGTCCAAGTGGTTATGCCGCAGGATTGTAGAAAGGAGGAAATCACGTGACAGTTAATTACTTAACGAGGCCCTTTTATTTAAGTTAAATTAAATAGCTGTATAATATTACGTAAATGTCCAATTCATAAGAAAAATTAATGTTTTCAGAAAAGAGCTAAGACAGCCCAGCTTTTACAGACGGGCGAGCAGAAGCAGGTGGGGGAAATCGGGATGCGACGTAGGCAAACGGACAGTACCTGTGCGAAAATATGATTCAATATTGAAAGCTCTTTCGTCACTGGAAAACACGAACATATTTCTGGAACGTACTATACTCAGTAACTCAGTACTGCTTACTATCTGCGGTCTTGGTTCTGTGTGGAGTTGGAACTTCATTAGTAGAAGGGGTGGGAGTGAAGTACATTCAAAAAGTCAGGTACAATAAAAATTGAAGTAAAAATAAAATGATGTCCCTATATTAGGTAATTAAAATGTGCCTCAATGAAACTTACAGCAGAGTCTGTATAGGCAGCTTTTGTCTGATGCTTTTCCAATTCACTGCTGGCTAAAGCAAGAAGATGTCTTATCACCTTTATTTTTTAACTTCGCTCTAGAATATGCCTTTAGGAAAGTTCAGGATAACAGAGAGGGTTTAGAATTGAACGGGTTACATCAGTTGCTTGTCTATGCGGATGACGTGAATATGTTAGGAGAAAATCCACAAACGATTAGGGAAAACACGGAAATTTTACTTGAAGCAAGTAAAGCGATAGGTTTGGAAGTAAATTCCGAAAAGACGAAGTATATGATTATGTTTCGTGATCAGAATATTCTACGAAAAGGAAATATAAAATTTGTAGATTTATCTTTCGAAGAGGTGGAAAAATTCAAATATCTTGGAGCAGCAGTAACAAATATAAATGACACTCCTGAGCACGAGTCTTACTCATTCAGGAGTGGGCTAGTTTATCTTTCATTGTATTTATTAATCTGTATGCATTTCAAACTTACTAGTAATAAAAAATAAATAAATAAATACATAATTAAACGCAGAATAAATATGGGAAATGCCTGTTATTATTCAGTTGATAAGGTTTTATTATCTAGTCTGCTGTCAAAAAATCTGAAAGTTAGAAATTATAAAACAGTTATATTACCGGTTATTCTGTATGGTTGTGAAACTTGGACTCTCACTTTGAGAGAGGAACAGAGATTAAGGGTGTTTGACAATAAGATTCTTAGGAAAATATTTGTGGCTAAAAGGGATGAAGTTACAGGAGACTGGAGAAAGCTACACAACGCAGAACTGCATGCATTGTATTCTTCACCTGACATAATTAGGAACATGAAATCCAGACGTTTGAGATGGGCAGGGCATGTAGCACGTATGGACGAATTCAGAAATGCATGTAGGGTGTTAGATGGGAGGCCGGAAGGAAAAAGGCCTTTGGGTAGGCAGAGACTTAGATGGGAGGATAATATTAAAATGGATTTGAGGGAGGTGTGATATGATTATAGAGACTGGATTAATCTTGCACAGGATAAGAACCGATGGCGGGCTTATGTGATGACGGCAATGAACCTGCGGGTTCCTTAGAAGTCATTTTTAAGTAAGTAATATATTAATTTGTTCTCAAATAATTTTGTAATAAGTTGCGTGTAATTTTCATTGACTGAACTGTAGTTCTGCTTTATTAATGCAGTAGCTCGGTTCCAGTTCACTAAACGTTGGGTACACTAGTATATGCAATGTTTCGTTTCACCATTACTTTGTAGGGCTCCAAATCCCTTGCCCTGCTCATAAGACTACTGTTACTATGTATAATAAGTGAAATTTTTCGAGTAGCCTAATCCACAAAAGCCTCTTAAGAGCTCTGCCACGGATGGTAAATGCTCTAAGGAAAGCACGACCCTTACGGAATTGCGTTTGAAGTTGATGCGTAAATTATGCGGAGGAAAAATATTTTTCAAACTAATCGGTAAGAAATCAGGGTGTAAAACACGTGGGGGTTCATTTACGCTATATATAAATCCCACAAGGGTAGCTGCCCTTCAGTAAGGGCTGCCAAAAAACACAGCATACTAAACAAATAAAATAAAAATAAACATTTGTGTTATCAGTATTTACGATTTTTATTTTCAAATGGAAGCTATCCTTGGGAAAGTATTTTTATTCAATAATTATTAGTAATCAAATAGAATATAAGGAAATTTAGGTGTACAGGTGATTACGTAAAATATGAAGAAAATATTTCATTACGTCTATAGCAATAATTTTCAAAATATTTAAAGGAATTCCAAAAGACTTAAAACATTCAACTGAGAATTTTGGAATTGTTCCCCTTGCTCCGAACAATAGGCCACATACTTCAATCTGTCCCTTTATATGATGATAATCTCTAAAGTATTGAATTGTAGGGTCATAGATGGTCTTCTTTCCTTCATGTACTGTTACAGATTGTTCAACTGCAGTTTCAAAGCGCAGGTTGGGATCGATGATAATTGCTCTGTCATTTCTTCTATCAATGGCAATGATGTCAACTCGCCGAGAACTTCCATCTTTTGCAAGGCAGTGGATTCTTGGTGAACCTCGTAGAAGGAAGGAAGACT
>JAJSOF020000005.1:160161382-160242233 GCA_025594305.2 Periplaneta americana | reverse complement strand
AAAAGCAAAGGCTCTCAAGGGAATTTTGAGCTTAAAAGTTTACTACTCATGCCGCATGGTGGCAGCAGTATTCATAATTCCCGAAATGGAGTCATCCTCTTGACGTTGCTATGGCTTGGTATACTCTCTTTATGAGGGCTGTAGAATCATAAATATTGAGTATCCCCTAATATATAGGTGAAAAGATGTGGCTTTTTGACTGACAGCCCATAGGGACATAGCTACTCCACTTCATCGATCTCCAGTATTACAACCAACTTAGCCTTAAGTAGACGGAAGAAAAATGTACATCACTATTCGCCATTCTATATAACTGTGATTTAGTAAATTTTAAGTGAAGAGTGTATCATATTTCTTGCCTTCGTATTATTTGCGTTTCAAACAATATCTAAAATACATATTAGACAGGCGATTCCCTGAATCGACAGCCATTTAAAATAGTCGTAGGCGAGATTATTGAGAGGGTACAAAAAGGGGAAAGAAGAATTAAAAATTGTCTGTTATGTAGACGATGCAGTATTATTGGCAAAGAATGAAGGTGGTCTGTTAAGGCTGGTATTCATAGTCGACACTTTATATCACCACTTTGCAAAGTGACATTTTTGATGAAAGTGCTCTTTCATATTAGTGCTAGTCATAGACGATTGAAGAAGTGCACTTTACAAAGTGTCACTTTACGCCAGCAAAGTGTATAGTTACAATTTGGTTGGTAACAGAAGTCCCACAATGCCTTTCAAAACAAGTGAACGAACAATAACAAATTAATGTGTATTATAACGCTTGTGATTTGAGTTGGGGGCCTAATTGTTCACGCGAGAAAAAATAAATATATTTAAAGTTGTTTTATTTCAGTTTTTTGTTTTTGTTATTGATAGTTTAGAATATTTCAGTCAATTCAGATATATACTATTTTATTAAATAGGTAGAGATACTGCTGGTGAAATTTTTGTAGTTATATATCGAAGTTAGGTTAGGTTTTGTACAGTACATAACTTATCCATTGATTTATATAATTAGATTAGGTTTTGTATGTATCCGTACCACTGATTTATATAGTTAGGTTGGATTTTGTACATATCTTCTATTGGTTTATATAGTTATATTAGGTTTTGTATATATCTTTAGGTTAAGTTAAGTTAAGGTGACAAAGACAATATAATGATATAAATACAAGAAACATAAAAATATAAATGTATTATAGAAACAGGGGTTGAAACAACAAAGCCAAAATAAAGTAAATATATATCTTAAAGCAAAATAAAATATGAATGAAATAATAATCTTAATGTAACAATAATCTTAATACAATGATAATCTTAATACAATAATAATCTGAATACAATAACAATCTTCATTCAAAGCAAAAGAACGTAATATAAGCTACATCATTTTCAGAAATTTGTTGCAAGCGTATTAGAATTGTTTAAGGCCCATATAATCTTTTATTTTTTTATTTAAATTTAAATATACAGAATAAAGAAATATAATCACAAAACAAACAAGAGAAATAGAAATAAAATAATAAAAGCAATATAAAAAAGAAGGTACAGTAGTATTAACAAAATTTGAGACCGAATGAGCAGCGCTCGTGCTCGGTCGCAGTTCAGATATAATATTAAAATAAAAAATAATAATAATATAAATAAATAAGTAAAATAAAATAGGGACTAAAATTTAAATTACAGCGGCAATGGAATTAGTATATAATATAATATTAACACTAGAGAAAAATAATATCGCACGTGAAAAGTAGGACTAATATATATTTCAAAATTATAGAATACAAATATAATATAGGTTGATTAATTCATACACATAGGCTATAAATTTATTTAATCAAATTGAAGATATTAACACGTTTCTAATTTTCTTGTTATATTTTAGTGGGTTACATGTTAGAAGTTCTGGGTGTAATTTAGTTAAAGCATTGTACAACCGAGGGCCAAAATTTATGCTATGCTTTAGACCAGCAGATGTGAGACATTTAGGTTCTACTAATGTTGAATTAATATTTCGTCTTGTGTCATAATTGTGTGTCTGTAATACAAACTTATTACGATTTTTATGATAAAATTTTAACAGCGTATACTTATAAATTTGTTCAATATTAAATACATTAAATTCAGAATAAATTAATTTAGTTGGATAATCGAAACGTTTCTTCAAACAAATTTTAATTATTCGTTTTTGTAGTAAATTTAACGGACTAAGATTAATTTTTGTCCTTATACTGCTTGTTTGAGGCTTGAGAGTAATGTAATTTTCCCTAAGATAGGTTACTAGCCTAAAGGACATCGTCGACGAGGAAGACCTTTAAGAAGACTGCTAGATGGGGCCGAAACAGGTCTACAGAGGCCTAATTCGTGAAGGATGATGATGATGATGATGATGATGATGATGACGATGACGATGATGATGATGGATTAATTTTTGTACTTCCACCCCAAACAATTATACCATATTGAATGATAGACTGAATAATGGCCATCTATATAAAATATATATATATATATATATATATATATATTTCTCATAAGCTATGTAATATTTTATAAGTGCGAAGAACTCTAAAATAGGACAACAGTATGAATTTGTATTTACTTTTGGGATAAAAAGTATTATGACATTTGTAAGAAGAATTTTATGGGACATAATAAGAAATGAAGAGTCCACTGCAACAATGATGGATGTCACTTTCTTGTCGAAAATGAACCAAGACTGTCAATGCATAGCTTAAGACATATAGAATGTACATTAGAGAGTTATATGGCATTAACACTGATAGTCATTGTCCAGTAATGATTGGAAAATCACAGTTAAGCTTTGAGCGCTAAGCATTTCAAACTTCCAATTGCTTCTCCTGCAAAATGTATTCCAAATGACATCCATCATTCTTGCAGTGGACTCTTTAAATATCATGTCGTTGAATAAACAGATAAAAAGACTAGGAACTTGCTCAATTATGTTTACGTATACATAGGCTATTTCCATTTTTGTTCTTGAATGTAAAGTGCCTATAAAGCATATTATTCAATTAATTCTATTATACTTTTCAATTTAATTATTCCATTACATTTTTATAGTTTTATAGCCTACTTTTTCCGTTTCATATTAATGCTTTTGCGTTAAATGCAGCCATAAATCTGATGCATTAAATTTTCATAACTCCATGCAATGGAATATAATTTAACACGAAAACAATTATTGTAATATTTCATGTAAATTTAGGAATGTGGTTTTTATATTCTACCTGTCATGTGTGTACTAATATGGAATTTATATAAAAAAAGAATTTGTTTATATCTAATTTCAAAAGTATTTAGCACATATTTTATTAATAGTACAAAAATATGTACAAAATCATATTGTAATCATTTACTAAAGCGTAAAACAGTTTTCATAAAAACTTGGAGGTATGCACATGTACCATTCAGGCAGCAACAGACCTCAACTCCAGTATTAAAACATTCCATCGTTTGACAGTAGTATCCTATATCGCATTAATTACGTTTTGTACGTTTAAAATATGTCATTCATCACGAGACTCTTAACCAAATGGTTGGTACGTCGAATTTCCACGAAAGAGAACTGCGATCAAATTGTGGAGATCGGAAACGACATTTGCAGAATTATCATACAGGTGGAAAATACGAGAAGAAACAATGAAAGATAAGCGATCGTCCGTCCTTTCAAGAGAATGTGGGGCTGAGGAAAGAATCTATGTGAGCTCCAATCCTGTTGGGCATTTCTTTCACGCCGTTTCTCACCGATCCTCTGAAGGAAAAATTAAAAACTAAAACTGCAATATCCTATATAAAAAGGAAGATAATCTTCATTATTACATAATATATCTGGATAAAAATGAACATTTAAGGGGAGTGGGTAGTGATGTCTGTGTGATTAAGGGTATATGTAAGTGGACGACCACAAATATTATCAGAAAATGAAGGCTCTACATTTTTTTTAAATTTTAAAAGAAAATTAACTCACAATTGGACAAAATTTACAAGGTACCACAACAAGACTTGTGAGAACTTAAATATCTGATAATAGTACATTATGCAACGAACCTATAATGATAGTAATTAAGACGCAAGTATGTTTGTTTATGAAACGAGCGCAAACGAGTTTCATAATTTTCATACGAGCGTCTTAATTACCATTATAGGCAAGTTTCATACGACTTTTTATGCTCGACCATATTTCTAACTTGAAATTATTCATAAGTTTCATGTTTGGTTATGTAGGCCTAAGTTACGAACGGAACTGACCTGAATTGTGAGATGTGCGCAGACGCGAAAGTATTGATTTTTTCCGAGGCACGAATATCATTGACCTTGATATAACCTAGAGAACATTAGTCTTGATATAACCTGGAAATTGATTTAGAATTGAAAAACGAGATGACAAATTGAATTTATTTGAATATTATTTACAATTAACGCTAATTATTATAGTAACAGAACATAACCTTCTGCGACAGTATTGGATTTCCAGCCTCCGTGACATTTCTCTAGTTGTCTTTCGATTGCATATCTAAGAATAATCGAAAACCTGAACTTTAATGAATAGGTGCACTTTAATGACATGCATTAAAGGACTGCTACCAGCTGTATAACTTAATTATTACATTTCGGCATGGTCGAGCATAAAATTATAAAAAGGGTTACTAATAATAATTTTAAGAAATTTACTTTTTACTTTAAATTAAATTTTTCAAAAGTTGAAAATTTTCATATATTATTTCATAACTCCACAATCATTAGAGATAGAATTCTGAAATTTTGTACACAGATTTAACATCCATTTATGCAAAACGTAGACTTACAATGATCTCCATTTCTATGAAAACAGAAAAATTAAGTCACAAAATATTATGTGAATTGTAATATATCTTATATAGGACAAATAAAAAATTAATTGTATTAAAATTAACAACTCTGCATGTCTGAGAATAGTCTACTTTTCAGAAATAAGTGTTTATTACATGCAGGAAAAATATTAAAGATGTCAGAGAGACCATAACAACGTTATGGTTACCAAACGCTGTAACTGCAGAATTCTTTTTTTTTTATTACACTGATAAAACTGGGTTGAAAAATATTATTAGTAACCTTTTTTTTACACTTTTATCAGATATTTAAATTTTAATAAGTCTTGCTGTGGCATCTTGTACTTTCTGTCTAATTGTGAGTTCATTTTCTTATAAAAAGTAGAAATTCAGAGCCTGCATTTTCTGGTAATACTTGTGATCGTTCACGTGCATATACCCCTAAATAATTTCAGTATAAAAGTTTAGTTCAATTTTTCTAGGCTTTTAGTAGTCAAAGTGGGATACAAATTTCCATGGTTATACAATAAATCACTCTGAATTCAGTGGTATAAAATACAACTAACTAGTTTCTTGTCCAAGTCCAAAAGAAAGTTCTAACTGATAACTGTTTTCCCACTTTGTTAAACGTACCTCAAACTTCAGGTGCACATTACTTGCTTAATATTCACTCATATGCCTTGTATTTTTTAAGTTATTAAGTACCGGTAATGTATACTGTAAATTCTAAAGCAAAATTTAGTTAAATATTTCACCCTTAATGTAACAGAAAACAATTATTAAATTTTTATTAAAAAATTTTGCCATTTTTTCAATTAATATATATATATATATATTCCCCATGTTATATGAGTGATATTCATAAACTCTTAGGTCTACTTTGTAGAACACAGGCTGCAGAAAACATTGTAAAAATATCATGAAAATTAATTCAGTAGTTTCAAAGAAAAATGCACTTAAGTTTCAAAAATATAAATTTGAGGAAAACTGAAATAAAAAAAAGGCTGTGTGAATTACATGAGCAGCCAAATTTAAACAGGTCATGTAAAGGGCTAATCTGAAGAGATAATCTACAATATACATTGCTTTTAAAAGCAAGCTTTGCACTTAGAAAAACACAAAAAAATTGGATTTTTTTTTACCTTTAATCACTATCCAGTCCTCTTGATATGAAATAAAGTGCCATTTTCTCCAAAAATTAATAAATACTACTGTAATAGTGGGTTCTTAAAGAATTTATAAAACAGTTTATATTACCGGTGTCTTTTATGGTTGTGAAACTTGGACTCTCACTTTGAGTGAGGAACAGAGGTTGAAGATGTTCGAGAATAAAATGCTTAGGAAAACATTTGGGTCTACGAGGGGTGAAGTTACAGAACAATGTTACGTAACGCAGAAATGCAAAAATTGTATTCTTCACCTTCATCGTTGATTTTATGAAACCTCCTATGTGACAGTACAGAAAATAATTATTCATGAGGAAAAAAAAATTAAATATCAATAGATCTACACCGATCCTAGATGATGTAATTTATGTTCAGTATATTCACCAACATTTTCTACTGAATTACTTCATATTCTTATGTAGGCCCTTTGATTTTCAATTAATTTCTTCTTCGTCCTGAAAAATTATGTCTAGTACTGTTACTAGGAGGTTTCATAATTTCAACGATGATAATTAAGAACGTTAAATCCAGACGTTCGAGATAGGCAGGACATGTAGCACGTATGGGTAAATCCAGAAATGCATATAGATTTGGAGAACCTGAGGGGAAAAGGCCTTTTTAGAGGCCGAAACGTATAATCTTTTCGCTGTAAGAAAAATCCTAATGTAAACAATAGCACGTGATTGAAGTGAGGCTTCATTGGCCACCGTTTGGCGCCATAGATTCTCAGTACGTGTTCCCGCCTACTGCTGTACATTCTGTTTCATGTTAAACATTTCCCGTTACTCGTCAAGTAGGCCTAACCTCACTACTACGCATTCGTTTGCTAAGGAAACATTTACTTTATAATTACTACAATTAAATTATTTTCAAGTCTTATGTCTTCACAATGGACAGTTGAGGATACAGAAGCCATACTTCGGTACTACGTGCTTACGTCAGCATCTACGAGCTCAAGTGACGCCAGCTTGTTACAAGAACAGACTACCTCGGTATTACTGTTGGTATTCATCCGCGTTCATAGTACATAACAAAATATAAAAGTAGCTTTTCTTTTACATAGCGTTTTACACATGAGTGAAGTTAAATGTTTCATCATATTTAACAACTAGAATTCAATTTTTTATTTCCAAATAATACAAGATTATAGTTTCCAAATACGAACTATATTTTCCTTCGTCATGTAAGTGTTTCGACTGGGAGCCAATCACGGGTATGACAGCAACGTGCTTATGTTTACATTAGGATTTTTCTTACAGCGAAAACAGTATAGATGGTAGGACAATATTAAAATGAATTTGAGGTGTTAGGATATGATGCTAGGGATTGGGTTAATCTTGCTCAGGATAGGGACCAATGGCGGGCTTATGTGAGGGCAGCAATGAACGTCTGGATTCTTTAAAAGCCATTTATAAAATAAGTGGTTTCTTAAATCTTAAACCTGGGCATGCAGTCGTGATTGACGGATAAGCGTGCATTTCATTCAAACACAAACTATGTAGACAATAGATCTATTATGTACGAGTGGTAAAACGCATGACTTGTAAGTAGTAGTGAAGGAACTCGAATCCCGAATTATAATCTGAAAGATAATGTCGCTGATTGTATCTAGATCTTACCATGTGATCGGTATATGCGCGGGAACCAATGCAAAATAACCAAATAAAATTGTAAACTTAATAGAGATTCAAACTCTAACCCCTGTCAGTGGAGCGAGAAGTTCCACAGCTAAGGCTTCGTGGGGAATATGTCGTTTCGTGACATATAAATACTTCGCCGCTACGACATCGACTTTACTCTCTATGCTTATTTATTTGCCGTGTGAATCGCGCTTTAACCCGAACGACATTCAAGACAAATTCACGCCACAGCAGCGCGACCATTTCCCGTGTCAAAGGATGTACAAGTGCAACTAGAGGCAGAAATGGAATAGGGAGGAACAATGTACAAACTACAGAAAAAGAAGTAGAGGTATTACATAAATAATTGAGGAAGAAATGAAATAGAAGCAGGAGCGTAGTGATTAGTAAAATTAAAATTATGTGAAGAAGTTGAAGAAAAATAAGAAGATAATTAAAATGTATATATGAAGAAATGGGAGAATAGCTATGTATAAGTAGAAGAAGGAATAGAAAAACAAATGGGGATATAAGATTTATTATAGAAATAAAATGGTAAGTAAATGTCAGGCAAATAAGAAGAAACAGTGTTTGTATTTCTTTTTTTGTATTCATATGTGTTAACTGGTAGGATGGAAGAGAAGGCCTTATGGCCTTAATCCTGTCAGATGAAATAAATAAATAAATAAATAAATAAATAAATAAATAAATAAGAAGCCTTATTTACTTACATACTTATGACTTTTAGAGAACACGGAGGTTCATTGACGTCCTCACATAAGTCCGCCATCGGTCACTATCCTGAGCAAGATTAATTCAGTCTCTACCATCATATCCCACCTCCCTTAAATACATTTTAATATTATCCTCCGATATACGTCTCGGTCCCCTCAAAGGTCTTTTCCTCTCCGGCCTCCCAACTAACACTCTATATGAATTTCTGGATACGCCCATACGTGCAACATGCTCTGCCCATCTAAAACGTCTGGATTAATGTTCCTACTTATATCAGATGAAAAATACAATGCGTGCAGCTCTGTGTTGTAACTTTGTCCATTCTCCTGTAACTTCATCCTTCTTAGCCCGAAATATTTTCCTAAGCACCTTACTCTCAAATACCCTTAACCTCTGCGCCTATCTCAAACTAAAGTTTCACAACCATACAGAAGAACCGGTAATATAAGTGTTTTATTAATTCTAACTTTTAGCTTTTTTTGAGAGCAGACTGGATGACAAAAGCTTCTCGACCGAATAATAACAAGCATTTCCCATATTTATAGAAGAAGAAGTCCAATAAAGAAAAGTAAAAACTTGAAATTTGAAGAGATGAAGAAGATGAGAAAGAAATTAAAATACAAAAGAGGGGGAGCAAAACGGAGTACAAAAAGGGCAAAGGCAAGTAGTAAAAAGAATAGTATTCTATTCCGCTGTTGCAGAAGAGGAGGGTTAGGAAGTAAAGAGGGAAGGAGAAGAACGAAGAAAATCTTTGCATTGGAACTCAAAATGTTGGCTTGTCCTCGGAGTTGTGTTACACTGACCATGCCGGCTAGACACGCAAGCCGGGTTATAACAGTGCAGCTGAGATCCGTCAGGCTGGTAAGAAGATTAAGTTGTGCGAGGTTTTCCACTGTGCCGCCCTCGACGCATTATTAGAGCCACTTAGACCGAGGAGGGCTGTTCGAGCACCGGACAAAGTGCAGTGCGGGCAGATCCAAAATGCAGGATATTTCGACGTTTCGATTTTACTGTAGAAGGAGCACACATATGGGCTATTCCATATGAAATCGGACAACGAAATACCATGACATGTCAGAATTGTCTGAAAATTCGTACAGAGGTTTAGTATGTGGGAACTAGTAAATGTACAAATTTTGACTTTCTTTAGCTCTGTAGGTTTTTTAGATAAAATTCCTAAAATTAGCGTATTTTGTATTTTCTTCTTATTTTCAACGCGTGCTACTACGTCTAGCTTCGAAATAAAAACTTTACTTACTTACTTATTTACTGGCTTTTAAGGAACCCGGAGGTTCATTGCCGCCCTCACATAAGCCCGCCATTGGTCCCTATCCTGAGCAACATTAATCCATTCTCTATCATCATATCCCACCTCCCTCAAATCCATTTTAATATTATCCTCCCATCTACGTCTCGGCCTCCCTAAAGGTCTTTTTCCCTCCGGCCTCCCAACTAACTCTCTATATGCATTTCTGGATTCGCCCATACGTGCTACATGCCCTGCCCATCTCAAACGTCTGAATTTAATGTTCCTAATTATGTCAGGTGAAGAATACAATGCGTGCAGTTGTGTTGTGTAACTTTCTCCATTCTCCTGCAACTTCTTCCCTCTTAGCCCCAAATATTTTCCTAAGCACCTTATTCTCAGACACCCTTAACCTATGTTCCTCTCTCAAAGTGAGAGACCAAGTTTCACAACCATAAAGAACAACCGGTAATATAACTGTTTTATAAATTCTAACTTTCAGATTTTTTGACAGCAGACTGGATGATAAAAGCTTCTCAACCGAATAATAACAGGCATTTCCCATATTTATTCTGTATTTAATTTTCTCCCGAGTATCATTTATATTTGTTACTGTTGCTCCAAGATATTTGAACTTCTCCACCTCTTCAAAATATAAATTTCCAATTTTTATATTTCCATTTCATACAATATTCTCGTCACCAGACATAATAATATACTTTGTCTTCTCGGGATTTACTTCCAAACCTATCTCTTTACTTGCTTCCGGTAAAATTCCCGTGTTTTCCCTAATCGTTTGTGGATTTCCTCCTAATATATTCACGTCATCCGCATAGACAAGCAGCTGATGTAACCCGTTCAGTTCCAAACCCTCTCTGTTATCCTGGACTTTCCTAATGGCATACTCTAGCTAGAGCAAAGTTAAAAAGTAAAGGTGATAGTGCATCTCCTTGCTTTAGCCCACAGTGAATTGGAAACGCATCTGACAGAAACTGACCTACACGAACTCTGCTGTACGAATAAAAACTTAAGCTATAGCTAATTTTGTAATTCGCATTTAGGTGTATTAATGAGGTGTAACACATATATTTTATTGTTTATGGAAATTATGGATATACTGTGTTTTTGTGATTTATAACATGTTACCACTAAAAATGTATGGATATAAAATACTATCATATTAGTTATTGTTGAGACAAAAACCATAGAATTTTTTTAAAAAGCTATTTTAAAGAAAAGCCCTAAAACATATTTCAAATCTCACTATAAAAAATACGAGCTCCCTGCAGCGTCATGCGGAGATGTGAGAGGAACCAGAATATTCTTATCAGCTGGCCTTGAAACAGCTGGTGTGTTGTTGCAACACAAGGAAAGAGACGGAAACGTGACCCATCAGCCAGTCTTCTGTGTGTAATATTACAAGGTGACAGTGGTTATTCAATTCCAATGTTTGAGAGTTTTCCTTTATTGTGTTGCAGCAAATTAAAAAAACTGCTATATTAAGGTAAGATAATGATTACGTATTGTCTTTAAAGCAAAGAATTATTCTGATCGTAATTAGCAGTAAACAGTAACAGGTTAGTGTAGTGATTATGTGATATCTGTATAAAATTATTTTAGTATTCAGAGAAATTATTTAGCCCTTAATATTGCACAAGACTTTCGCAATTTGCACAAATATAATTTTTCATTTATCTGTTTTACGACAATAATTTATTTAGAACATATTTTATTTCTTAATACACCATTCGAAATATATTCTCAAACCTCGCAGTTAATAGGGGAAGCTAATTGAAGAGTCCACTGCAAGAATGATGGACGTCACTTTCTTCTCGAAAATAAACTAAGACTGTCAATGCATAGCTTAAGACATATGGAATGTACATAGAGAGTTATATGACATTAACACTGATAGCCATTGTCCAGTAATGATCGGAAAATCACAGTTAAGCTTTGAGCGCTAAGCATTTCAAACTTTCATTTGCTTCTCCTGCAAAATGTATTCCAAATGACATCCATCATTCTTGCAGTGGACTCTTCAATTTATACAGGGACATCATTTTATTTTTACTAACATTTTTAATATTAACCTGGCTATACCTTTGGAACAACGCCGTTTGCTACCTACTTCCACCACTGGAGTTCGATGATACTGGCGTAATGTACAAACAAATCACTTTACTAGGTATAGGAGGGAAGAAAAGTGGTTCATCCATTTACGTAAACTAGGAAATATTGCGCTTTTGAGTTTGATCATTTTCATTAGGTTTTTGTTTAATCAAAATATAGTACTGTATTAACAATGAGTGTTTTTACTCACGAACTTAGCTGTCCATGTGGACGTATTCATTATGCAATGATATTATACTGTCTACAGTACATTAGCGTACAATACAGAGAATGATGTTAAATTGAAAAATAATCATAATATGGATATTTAAACACATTTTTGAAAATGGTGGCCGTTCATTTCGATACAGGCTTCAGTTCTAATGTGCATATTATCGCATTATAGACTATTGTACCTAATCCCCATTACCACTTTCGTCCTTCGTGCTAGTAACTCATGTTGAAATAATTCTGTACCTACTCTATAAAAGAGTACCTTACGCATTGTAAATTCAATCTTCACTTCTGCCCGATCCGAAAAGACAAAATTACTCAGATATACTATCTACTGTCCGTCCAAGTGGTTATGTCGTAGAAAGGGGAGAAATCACGTTACAGTTAATTACTTAACGAGGCCCTTTTAATTAAGTTATTTTAAACAGTTGTATAATATTACGTAGACTTCCAATTCCTAACAGAAATTAATGTTCTCAGAAAAGAGCTAAGACAGCCTAGCCAATAGCTGGCGAATAAAAGCTGGTGGGGGAAACCGGGATACGACGTAGGCAAATGGACGACAGTACCTGTGCGAAAATGATTCAATATTAAAACTCTTTTTGTTACTGGAAAACGCGAACATATTTTTGGAACGAACTGTTTACTATGACCGTAAGGCTACTATGACTGCATATGCGGTCTTGGATCTATGTGGAGGACGTTTGAACTTCACTAATAGAAGGGGTGGGAGTGAAGTACATTCAAAAACTCAGATACAATAAAAATTGAAGTAAAAATAAAATGATGTTCCTGTATATTTGGAAATTCTTCGTGCAGTTTTAAGGGAGGTTTCTACATGAACTCATTCACAGTTCCGTCACTGCATTATTGACTTTCATTATCGTTATTTTTAAGCTCCTGTTCTTCTTCCTTTTGCATTATTTGTCTCTCTAGACATATCATTCCACTCCTTTGATTCCCCAAATAGTCTTTATGGACTGATCTTGCATGTCATGCCATTTGAGCAGATTGCATAATGCATACAGTATTGTACCTGCATTTCGTGAGCGGATATAGTGCAAGTGACTTGCATATAGTCCTGAATACAACGTAAAACTGACGTGAGAAAAACGGCACTCAGATTGCGAGCTATGCCCACGCCAAAATTGATTTATTGAACACACTTGGCTCGCTCTTGCCAGCTTTGTCGTTTGCATAAAGCAGATCTATTTGGCAGCAAATATGGAAACTCAGCTGCCACTCCGGTTCCGAATGCAGCCTGGAGACAAAACCTTGCATCTAACTAGTACTGATTGAATATTCTACGTATTGTAAGTACACCCCTGGGCAAAAGTTCTGGTGCACTAGAATCTACTATAATTCTGCTAGGAGAAAGCTAATGTCTTACTCACTTACTGGCTTTTAAGGAACCCGTAGGTTCATTGCCGCCCCCACATATCCTCGCCATCGGTCCCTATCTTGTGCAAGATTAATCAAGTCTCTATCATTATATGCCACCTCCCTCAAATCCATTTTAATATTATCCTCCCATTTACGTCTCGGGCTCCTCAAAAGTATTTTACCTTCGGTCTTCCAACTAACAGTCTATATGCATTTCTGGATTCTCCCCTTAGAGTCCTGCATAACCGGTTACGAAAGATAGAACAGACAGATTACTACTGAACGCCTGGCGCTATAGACAGTATGCGAAACTCTTCCGTCTAGCAGAGTAGTCCAATGTTCGGTTTAACGAATGTCCGAGTCTCATTCGGGTGGATGGCTCTGGATCATGAACGACAGATAATATTGAGCCATTCAGGAGTTCCAAGAATCGTTGCAAGAACGTGATTATCATCGTGTATCTTTCAAATGATATTTCCTGCTTTCTTCTAATTGATTGAAGCACGAATCATGAAACTACAATCAATACAATTGAGAGTGCTTTAATTTTGTTAATAACTTATCTCCTTAGAAACGATTTATTAGATAAATAATAATACATCCGGTTAGAATAATGAAAAGACATAGGCTATATTAACAACTATTGTTTCAGAGGTAGCCTATGTATTTTGAGTTTAGAGTAGGCCTATGAACGTTACAATAGTAAGTGTGTACATATTTGCTCTTCTCTTTTGTAAGTAATTGTAACTTATTTTATTCTTGTATTTGTTTACACGTCAGATTTCATCTATGCATTACACTTATTTCCTTTGTTGTTATCGGTATCCATTAGTCGATTTATGTATCAGTTATGAAGATAAATGTACCAAAGTGTCCAATCAATTATAACAGTATTTCAAGCTAACTTACTTATGGCTTTTAAGGACCTCGCAGGATCATTGCTGCCCTCACATAAGCTCGCCATCCGTTTCTATTCTGAACAAGATTGATCCAGTCCTTACCATCATATCCTACCTCCCGAAAATCTATTTTAATATTATCCTCCCATATACGTTTCGGCCTTCTCAAAGGTCTTTTTCCCTCCAGCCTCCCAACTAACACTCTATATGCATTTCTGAATTCGCCCATACGTGCTACATGCCCTGCCCATCTCAAACGTCTGGAGTTAATGTTCCTAATTATGTCAGGTGAAGAATACAATGCGTGCAGTTCTGTGTTGTGTAACTTTCTCCATTCTCCTGTAATTTTATCCCCCCCTCTCTCTTTTTTTCAAATTGTCGGTTGGTCTATTATTGCGTAACTCCGTCCATTTATCGAGATTACGTAATTTCTGTTTCCGTATCTTTATTTAAGGGATTAGGTACAGCTTACAGCAGTAAAAGTTTTGGAAATAATAACAAATTTTTTCCTCCATTACTGTATCTTGTACAATAATGAAAATTTGTATGTGTAAAATATTGCCCTTCTGCTATATGAAAAAAATATTTTTACGATTTAAAAAAAAATATATATTTTTTTTTAATTCGAAATTTTGGCAGTTCACTGTGCAGTGATGAAGCGTTTCCCTCATAACTCATAAACTTGTTAACTTTTTCATCTTCTCTCTCTTTTATTTTATTCCTTAAACTCATGTTTACAAAATCATGCTCTTTCAACTGCATTCCTTAAAAATTAATATATATTTTTTTATTATTTCGTGTTAGAAGAAAATACTGATATTTCACAATTTTTAAATGAATTTATTTTTTAATCGGACAATCTATCAGAGGTAGAGAAGTGATCTTGCATCATATTGTAGATATGACATGCACAAATACACTCAAAAAATTTCATCACAGATTATTGGATAGTTTTTTAGTCATGTGGGGAAACTCTTCATCACTGCACAGTGAACTAAAATTTTGGAAAAAAAAAAAAAAAAGTTATACAATTTTTTTTAATTGTAAAAATAGTTTTTTTTTCATATAGCAGAAGGAGAGCGTTTTACACGTACTAATTTTCGTTATTACACAGGGATATCATTTTATTTTTACTTCAATTTTTATTGTACCTGAGTTTTTGAATGTACTTCACTCCCACCCCTTCTACTAGTAAACTTCCAACCGTTCACGACACAGAGCCGAGGGCGCGTAAGCAGTATTGAGTTAGCGAGTATAGTACGTTCCAGGTATATGTTAGCGTTTTCCAGTAACGAAAGAGCTTTCAATAGCCTATTGAATCATATTTTCGCACAGATACTGTCGTCCGTTTGCCTACGTCGCATCCCGGTTTCCCCCACCTGCTTCTGTTCACCCCTCTGTTAAGTCTAGTAGCTGGGCTATCTTAGCTCTTTTCTGAAAAAATTAATTTCTGTTAGGAATTGGACGTCTGCGTAATATTATACAAGTGTTTAAAATAACTTAAATAAAAGGGCCTCCTTAAGTAATTAACTGACACGTGACCCCCCCCCCTTTCTACGACCCTGCGAAAAAACCACTTGAACAGACAGTAGATAGCATTTCTGAGTAATTTTATCTTTTCGGACCGGGCAGAAGTGAAGATTGAATTTACAGTACGTAAGGTACTCTTTTATAGAGTAGGTACATAATTATTTCAACATGAGTTACTCGTACGAAGGACGAAACTGGTAATTGGAATTAGGTACAATAGTCTATAGTGCGATAATATGCACAAAAGAACTGAAGACTGTATCGAAATGAACGGCCACCATTTTCAAAAATGTGTTTAAATATCCATATTATGATTATTTTTCAATTTAACTTCATTCTCTATATTGTACGCTAATGTGTTGTAACAGTACAATATACACTGCATAATGAATACGTCCGAATGGATACCTCAATTCGTGAGTAAAAACACTAAGTGTTAATACAGTACTGTATTTTGATTAAACAAAAACGTAATGAAAATTATCAAACTCAAAATTGCGATATTTCCTAGTTTACATAAATGGATGAACTACTTTTCTTCCCTCCTATACCTAGTAAAGTGATTTGTTTGTGTTTTACGCCAGTATCATCGAACTCCAGTCGTGGAAGGGGTAGCAAACGGTGTTTCCTGTTTCAGTCGTTAATAGAAAGGTTCAGCCAGGTTAATATTAAAAATGTTAGTAAAAATAAAATGATGTCCCTGTACAAGATACAGTAATGGAGGAAAAAAACGTTGAATATTTCCAAAATTTTACTTCTGTAAGCTGTGCCTAACCCCTTACACGCTACTTACTTAAACACGTAACTTAGCAACGTCTTAATACGCATGCTGAAGTTCTGACTATGTACAGTATGTCGCAAAGAGCCCTGCTGATAAACATTTCCCTGGCGACCGAAATCGAATGACGTCAGTGTAATTTCACTGCCAACAAATCGTTTCACATTTTCCATTAATGTACCTGTAGGTCGAATATAAACGTTCCATATCAAAACAAACTGAAGTGAACTGTTGGATGAGTAAACTTCCCACTAGAAGTTACACTAAACCTCGATGATTGTTATACAGCACGAGAATATACGGAACACTCAGAGCAACTTGTGTTCCTATATAGTAGGTATGTCAATTGATGCCCATAGGAGCAAGCGCGCACTTTAGAGCCCAGGAGAGCCTGAGCGCTTTACAGCGGAAAGGAAAGAGACAGACGAAAGAGGTGGTATATGCCGCTTGGTCGAGCTATATTCAGGGATGGCCAGAACTGATTCAATAGATAAAGGGAAGAGAACTTATTAAAACTGTATCCAAGTTAATTTTTAGATTTGCCTGAGAAGTATAAGTACATTATAAGAATGTAAGTTTTAATTTTAATGCTCATTTTTCACAAGTTTGATTCTTTTTATTCAAAAGAAATATTTTCTCAACTTTTCGTATAGAAAAGTGAAATTTTCAGGTATAGGCCTATTTATTTAGTAGCCTTACAGAATGTTTTCGTAAATCTAATATACCGTATATACGTATTACTGAAGATAGTGTATTGAAAAAATTTTGAAAATATTCGAATGGAAATTGTTTGTAAGGAAATGAATTAACAAAGCAACTACTGTTACATCATAAGCAAAAGATACGTGCCCATGTGTTGTAAAAATGTCAGCTCTATAGCTTCAGCAAATTTTGAGAAAATAATTTAATATTCTGATGATAGGAAGTTGCTCACAAATTTCACGTTAAAAGCATAATGCGATAAGAGTTTTGTTATGCAATATATTAGTTACACTTAAAACAGATACAGTACCTAGGTAACTTTGCTTTGTACTGTAACATTGTTTTGATTAGTTTATTGATTACTTTTGTAAGGCTAAAGATATCATCAATATAAATTCCAACTTATCATGTCATACTCAATCTCTTTCTTTGGAATGTCACTTTCTTTATGAATGATGTGTTTTATTCACTTAATACAGTATAATTATACTATTATGGAATTTGAGTGAATATTCCTTCTTAACTCTCTATTATGTTATTAAATTTAAAACACAAGTGCAATATTAAGAAATCAGTGTTAGTACTTTTGTTTTACAGACAATATAGATAATATTAAACAGAAAGAAGCCATATAAAAATAACGACATAAAATTTCACGTTCCGTTTGGAGTTTGTTCACCACTGTTTTCTTAATCCAACAGGTTGCTTATTCATATACACAACCCTTCCTCTTTCCATACTTAGCGCTTGCTGCCTGCGCACCGATGTCAAGGTCAGAAAAATGCGCTTGCTTTGACATCACTGCTATATACGAGGCGCATCCAGAAAGTAAGTTTCCCTATTTTTTTTAAAGAACACACACTTTCAGGAAAACATTTATTGGCAACAGGTACAGCAATGTTGCAGCTATTTTTCAACATAGCCACCATCAGAATTGAGACACTTGTCGTATCGTGGGATCAACTTTTGTATCCCTCTGTCGTAGAACTCTGCCGCCTGTGAATGGAACCAGCGTGTGACAGACGTCTTCAGCTCTTCGTCGTTGCCAAAACGCTCACCGGAGGACAGGAATTTCTTGAGAGAGAGACAGAGAGAGACAGAGAGAGAGAGAGGGAGAGAGGGGGAGAGAGGGTGAGAGAAGGAGAGAGGGAGAGAGAGAGCGAGAGAGAGAGGGGGAGAGAGAGAGAGCGGGAGAGAGAGATGTTCGGCCCATAGACCTGACAGCTGCCGATGAGAGCTGGCAAGGCTTTGTGCATTAAAGAACTTTATCACCGACCGAACCTCGCAGGCGGCGGGAGAAGGAATAAGAGCTTCCATTTCGAACCACTGCTGCCACGCTACTGGCACCAGGCGGGACCTGTCCGGCTGGCATATGATTGATACGTCATAGATCTGTTACGCATGCGCAATTGACACGGCTAATTACGTTTACTTTCAAGGGGAAAAAATCGGGAAACTTACTTTCTGAATGCCCCTCGTATTATAGCGAGGGAAATAACGAAGTGAGATGAGTGTCCTATGTGTCTTCGGGCTCACAAACATGCATGTAGTTCTTTTGAGTCTGTGGCTTTGTATATTTATTTCTCCATTACCTTCTTCCCCTGCTGAGCTGGATAGTCTTACGCGGAGGGTAGCAGAGAATATATTGAATGAGCAGTTGAGAAGACCCGATGGGGAGCCGTGGGGATAGGATATAGGGTTAACAGCCCTTTACCGGAAAAAGATACTTTGTTACGAATTCCCCCAATAACTCTAGGAATTGGACGGATTTTCCGACATCCTGAGTAGCACTAATAGTTCGCAGGGAGGATGTCAGAAAGAGAAACACGGTGTTCCCTCTATCTTCTGAGAACATCCAGACTTGTCTATCTCTCCAAATACGTACTTGGTTCAATGCTAGGAATTGGTTAATATTTACGAATTGTTTGTCTTCTTATTTATTTGGATTTCTAAAATATGCATTATGATTAAAAAACCACCCATCTGATCATAATGGAACTTATATGCATGTATTCTTATAGCAGCCGTGGCGAAAATATGATCGTGCGCCGAGCCACTGTGTAATCTGCAACGTGCAAATCAGCTATGGAGGAAGGCGGACACCCGAAGGGGAAGTGAAGGAACTGTCTGACTTATTAACGGATTTTCATTTTCCTTACGTCAAGCACTCAAATATAATTTTATACAGTACAAGGCTACAAACTGATGTTTAGTACGTGTAACGAAGAAAGAAATGAATAAGAAAACATAGGACACATTATCACAACCTAAAATTAACTGTATTCAGAATGTCTCTGCGACAGAGATTCAAAGTCAGGAATTACGTCACTTACTGCCAGTCGTAGTTGATCACGAAGGTATTTGTCTATCAGTCGTGATCTAAATTTGGTTTTTACTATTTTCATTGTTGAAAATAACTTTTCACAAACGTAAGTTATAGCGAACATTGCTTCAACAGAGCAAACGAATGAACGAAGCTTCGGATATTTATTTTTTTTTTTGGCAAAAATTTGAAAAGTTTAACTTCAAGTCCTTACATATAACTTTCATTTAACATCACGTTGTAAATCTGCGAGTTTAAATTGAAGATCTAACCGAATTATTCGTACATCTCCTGAAAAGGGATCGATGTACAGAGTTAATAATAATAATAATAATAATAATAATAATAATAATAATAACACAACCTTTTAATGTTTCATGCCTAACATGTAGTATAATGCCGTTATATGTTACACAACCGTTCTCCTCGTAATACTTGTGTACAAATCATACATTTAGTATTCTCATCATATTGGTAGCAAAAAAAAAAAAAAAATGCGTCCTCCCATCCTACTTTGAAACTTTCGTTTTTGTAGAGGTACATGATTTCGAGAGAGATATGGCGACGATACGCCACTCGCAGGTCAGAGACAAATACAAATGGAACGGAGTTTGACTCGAGTGAGTGAGAGGGTGGGGGTTGGAGAAGGTAGGAAGCAAGATAAATGCATAGCTATTATTGCGAGCCACAATGTGCTCGTGAATCACATTTTCGCCACGGCTGTCTTATAGGCAGTGTCTTCTAATGCATGAACGAACAAGGCAGTTTCCGAAGGCCTCAAAATTATGACAAAAAGGATTATAATAGTAGGGCCTAGTAGTAGTAGTAATAATAATTTTATTTATGTGTTTATTTTATTTATTGTAATATTAATGTGCTGGTGAACAACCATGGACCAATGACAGCACAGCACAAGTGATACAATAGGCATAATAATACAGAATAAACATAATTAAATTTGGAATACAATTAATTTACAATAATAATAACAAAAAAATTGAAATAAATAAATTAAATTGTAATGTTAATCACTGGATGCATATAATTAAAATTGCGTCTAGCATAGACTATAGGTTTTGACAGTTCAAATATTCCCATTTTATCTCGTAACTTGGCAGGCTGTAAGGTCAGGGATTCCACAGGGATCAGTTCTTGGCCCTTTACTATTTACAATTTATATCAACGACATATCAGAATCTCTAAAGTACTGCCGACACCATCTCTATGCAGACGACCTTCAAATATACATAAAATTCCACACTGATGAAATAAATGATGCAATAACTAAAATTAATGACGATCTGGACTCAATCTGGACATGGACACGGAAATTCCGACTTAAACTAAATCCAGAAAAATCACTGTCAATCATTGTGGGCCATTCACGTTTGTTAAGCACTATTACCATACCAAATTTGTCCCCGATTGAAATACACGGCACCGAAATTCCGTTCAGTGAATCAGTAAAGAATCTAGGTATTTATATGGATAAAAGTTTAAATTGGAACATTCAAGTTGCAGAAACCTGCAAAAAGATATTTTCATTAATCCACTCGTTTAGACGATTGAAGAATTTTCTACCCTTTTCCATGAAAAAAAATGTTAGTGCAAACACTCGTGATGCCCCACTTCGATTACTGTGATATTCTGCTTACTGACTTAAGCGTTACTTCGGCGCAGAGACTACAACGTGTTCATAATATGTGCGTCCGTTTCGTCTGCAATATTCGCCGGGCTGATCACGTAATAACCATCCCTCGAAATGTTGTCCTGGCTCCGTCTAGAAGATCGTAGGAAAATCCACTGTCTTTCCCTTCTCTTTCACATATTGCATTTCTCCACTCCTGTCTATCTTGCGTCTCGTTTTCAAAATTTATCCACCCATCATAACCTAGACGCACGATCACAACACTCCTCAATATTATCCATTCCCTCCCACCGAACATCCTCATATTCATCTTCTTTCACTGTGGCTGTTCCTCGACTTTGGCATTCCCTACCGAGTAATGTCAGGGACTGTCAGACATCAAATCAATTTAAGAATAGGCTAACGAGATATTTTTCTAACAATTATTGTCAACAATAATAGCTGTTTCAGGTTTCTCAATGTTTAATGGTTATATATATCACAGATAAATATCTAAATTATCTCATTATTATTATTACTGTTATTATTATTATTACCATTATTATTATCATTATTATTATAACTATTTCTTACCAGTGTTTATTATTGTCACACTAACATTAGTTACCCAATTTTCATTATTTACTTTCATGTTGTTTTATGATCTAGATATTAATGTAATAACTATGTAAGCAAATGTATTTAATTAGAATTAGAGTCTGGCTGGGCGGAAGAGAAGGCCTACTGGCCTTAGCTCTGCCAGATTAAATAAATAAATTATTATTATTATTATTATTATTATTATTATTATTATTATTATTATTATTATTATACCTGGTGAAAGGAATTTTGAATTTCTATTATGGAAAGGTTTGTGTGCCCTCATATCATTCGACGGAATACGTAAGGTAATAATGTTTAAGGAGGAATCACAGGATATATATCACCTTTGAGAACCTTACAAAAGAACAGAAATTATGCGAAATTATTTCAGAACGTGCACAGCACTTGTTCCGCTACAGTACATAAATAACTAAACACTAAACATTGCAGTTATGTTCAAGTGTGTCAGTCAGCAGTTCGTGCACATTTCTTGCAGAGATATGCCGAAAAAATAGAACATGTACAGTGTATACACAATTAAGGGCACGTATTTCAGAATTTGATGGTGTGTTTATTACTTAAAACAATAAACTATTCTGGAAATTTTGTAAACGTTATGTGACAGGTTCTAGAGGTGTAACGTAAGCGCCGTGTAGGCACTATTAAACACAAACCTGCTTAGGATGACAAATTGAATTCTGGGACTCAAGTTACACTGCCTCAACTACTGCGCGACATGCCAATTCGTGCCTTAAAATCCCCCTCCCCTGCGTATCGCTAGATGACGTCACCCACTCCAACTCAAGATTATGGTGGATACCAGAGGTCTGCATCGGACGTTTTCGCTCGAGCGCCAAGTAATTCATAGCATAATCCGATAGGTAGCGCACATGCATGATGGGTAAAATTGTCGCGAGCTATAAATCCTCGAACGGTATAAGCCGAGCGTTAGACATTCGTTCTTGTTACAGTGATGAACTTTGTAGTAACATCATACATGTTTTTCATTTCAAAACTTTACAGTGTTTAATTAACCTCTCCATAGTACAACTATAAAACTTGCTTTAAAATGTAATATAAATGTTGTAGGTAAATACATATTCACCCACAGGAGTGATTTTGTTTTTGCCACATCTGATAGATGTTATTGGATGTAAATGTAATTATTATAAACGAAGAACACAATCACGATAATGCAAGAAATGTATCAAGTTTTCTAGTAATAATAATAATAATAATAATAATAATAATAATAATAATAATAATAATAATAATAATAGTAATAATAATAATAATCTCTAATAAGTTGTGTATCAATCTTTCCGTATGTAACAGTTGTGCAGCATGATTATTCGTTTTATTATATTTTCTGTGACGTTATCTCTGTACTAATATTGTTATTAATTTATTGCTATATAATAATATTTTGTAAAACGTTTCTACATTGACGCAGTATATAGACGGAACACTAGGTATGGACCTATCACATTATATATGTGGTAAATCAAATATTGAATAATTATTATTTAGGAATAATAACTGTATATCGAAGTTTTTCATACTATTTTATTTATAACTTCATGTTACTGTTTTGGTACGTTCCATTAAACCTTTGTCACAAACGCAGAAAATAAAGCCTTATTTTTACCGTGTGAGCAAAACATATGTGTATCTTATCTGTCGCCTTACATACAAGATAAGACATGTCGGTGAGATGACCTTGTATTGTGCTTCTATTTATTACGAGCGTATCACGACCGATCTCGAGTGTGCGACATTCGACCGAGTTCAAGCGATTTAACTCCTATGCAGCACGCTGGTGGATACATTGATCCTTCGCCTGTCAATCACACTATATGGAATATGTCGTTTAGTATAGAAGTAAAAGTATATGCGCGACGAACTCGTCTGAAAATGTGTCGGTCGACGCTTTGTGATGGAATCATAGTACTGGAAAGAAAATGTACATTTAAGTAACGTGCTTACAACTGTTGTCTATGCTGCAACTGTGTCAGCCAATGTGGAACGCAGTTTTTCTATGTCAAGACCTAAGTTTTTTCTCCAATGTAACAGGGTGTCGTTCTCATTGCAAATTTCGAAAATGATATTCATTGTGAACTATAAAAAGTCACACAAGGATTATAAGGTTTATGTTTGATAATACTTAATATGTAATATTGTAACATTTGGAATGTCGAGAATGAATAGGCTTATGTGTAACTTATCTCTCTCTCTCTCTCTCTCTCTCTCTCTCTCTCTTTTTTGAAGGGCATTAATCAATTGACGTACATTTTGGGAAACCAAAAAAACTATAACATATTGAGAGGTTTAAAAAATAATTGTATTATTTCCTGATTCTTAATGATGTTTGCGATATTTTGAGAAGAGTTTTTAATATATTACTGATTTATTTTTTAGGAATTTCCTTAATTTTCACACGATCCAAATTAGTAACATGTCCTTTCAAAAACACAAATGGATTTAATTACTTAATTCGACTGAAATGTGTATTATATATGTAGGCCAATCTGGCCTATTTATTTAAATTATATATAATACATTAATTTGTATTAGGTAATTAAAATGTGCCTCAATGAAACTTACAGCAGAGTCTGTATAGGCAGCTTTTGCCTGATGCTTTTCCAATTCACTGCTGGCTAAAGCAAGGAGATGTCTTATCACCTTTATTTTTTAACTTCGCTCTAGAATATGCCATTAGGAAAGTTCAGGATAACACAGAGGATTTAGAATTGAACGGGTTACATCAGCTGCTTGTCTTTGCAGATGACGTGAATATGTTAGGAGAAAATCCACAGACGATTAGGGAAAACACGGAAATTTTACTTGAAGCAAGTAAAGTGATACGTTTGGAAGTAAATCCCAAAAAGACGAAGTATATGATTATGTCTCGTGATCAGAATATTCTACGAAATGGAAATATAAAAATTGTAGATTTATCTTTCGAAGAGGTGAAAAAATTAAAATATCTTGGAGCAACAGTAACAAATATAAATGACACTCGGGAGGAAATTAAACGCAGAATAAATATGGGCAATGCCTGTTATTATTGTATTGAAAAGTTTTTGTCATCTAGCCGGCTGTCAAAAAATCTGAAAGTTAGAATTTATAAAACAGTTACATTACAGGTTGTTCTGTATGGTTGGGAAACTTGGACTCTCACTTTGAGAGAGGATCAGAGATTAAGGGTGTTTGAGAATAAGGTTCTTAGGAAAATATTTGGGGCTAAGAGGGATGAAGTTACAGGAGAATGGAGAAAGCTACACAACGCAGAAATGCATGCTTTTTATTCTTCACCTGACATAATTAGGAACATTAAATCCAGACGTTAGAGATTGGCAGGGCATGTAGCACGTATGGGCGAATCCAAAAATGCATATAGGGTGTTGGTTGGGAGGCCGGAAGGAAAAATCTCAACAGAATATTTCATTACGTCTATAGCAATAATTTTCAAAATATTTAAAGGAATTCCAAAAGACTTAAAACATTCAACTGAGAATTTTGGAATTGTTCCCCTTGCTCCGAACAATAGGCCACATACTTCAATCTGTCCTTTTATATGATAATACTCTCTAAAGTATAGAATTGTAGGGTCATAAATGGTCTTCTTTCCTTCATGTACTGTTACAGATTGTTCAACTGCAGTTTCAAAGCGCACGGTGGGATCGATGATAATTGCTCTGTCATTTCTTCTATCAATGACAATGATGTCAACTCGCCGAGAACTTCCATCTTTTGCTCTTTTGCAAGGCAGTGGACTTCTTGGTGAACCTCGTAGAAGGAAGGACTTCTAGCAATAAGTTCTCGTATTGCACGGTGTCTAGTATTCCGGATGAGAGTTCCACGTTGCAGAATCCCAGGATGTGGGGTAAGGTTTCTATGTCAGTACAATGTCTGCACTGGGAGCCATCCTGGCATGGCACGCACGTTTGATACTTGTCTTATCATTTTAATTGCCTCCTTCCACTCGGATACAGAGAGACCATCCCTTGCTTTTATCCAACGGTTAGCTGGCGTGTATTCCTCAAATAATGCCACACCTCGGCCTCTCTGCTTTAGTGTGCACCATATTTTGTATTCCTCATCTATACTAATAATAAATCTGCAGCCGAAATTTTTTTGGTAATTTTCGATTTTCCAAAAATAATTGGTCCTAATATACATAATTAACACCCCGAAACCGAAAATCGCTTTTTTGAAATTTTTGTTTGTATGTCCGTCTGTCTGTCTGTATGTTTGTTACCTTTTCACGCGATAATGGATGAACGGATTTCGATGAAAATTGGCATATAAATTAAATTCATTGTAACTTAAATTTTAGGCTATATGGCATTCAAAATACAATATTTAAAAGGTGGGTTATAAGGGGGCCTGAATTAAATAAATCGAAATATCTCGCTTATTATTGATTTTGTGAAAAATGTTACATAACAAAAGTTTCTTTAAAAATAATTTGCGATAAGTTTTATTCCTTGAAAAATTTGATAGGACTGATATTTAATAAGATAAATGAATTTTAAAATTAAAATAACTGCCATCTAAGGCCGTGTAATGAATTAAAAAACAAATGACTTCGTCTATAAGGGGCCTTGGACAGCAACAATCGAAAGCTATGAAAGATAGCCTACAGAGAATATTTCTGTGTTTGTATGAAGTAATATCGGAAGCTAAATTAACCGATTTGTATAATTAATTATTATTTCACCATTGGAAAATGTAGTTTCTCCAGATGGACATAATGCTATAATGTTATTGCAGTAACTTCTGATATAATATAATATAATATAATATAATATAATATAATATAATATAATATAATATAATATAATATATAATATAATATAATATAATATAATATAATATAATATAATATATGTAATATTATATAATATAATTTAAGTTATTTGAAGGGTTCAGAACCATAGTGGGCCAAGCGCCATTTACTGAATACGTAGAAAACAAGGGTTAAAATTAAGTTATTACCATAATTCAATGGAAACCTATAACAAGTAAAATAATATATACACATTAAATCTAAATGATGTCAATGTTCATTAAACTATGGTTGCATGTAACAAAAATTAAAAAACATGTTAAAGGAATTGTCATTGCACCAAATGAGTGTCTGTGGACCAAAATGATCGCATTTTAATTATTTGGATGCAATTTAAATTAAGTAACATATTAAACGATTTATCCTTCTATCAAACACGAATGTTCCCTGGATCAAACGTCCTATTTTAATTATGTAATTACTTTATATTTATTTCTAACGGGTCCAGCGGAGAGCACGGGTACGGCTAGTCTCTTAATATATTTCTCAGCGTTGTTCTATTTATTTCTTTAGTCACTGCAAGCTATTGTTCTCTTTTTATGCCCAATTTATTAAGACAGTTATTAGCCTCGTCTTTATTCTTGATTCCTCCTGCTTATAACAAGAGAATGTATTGTGCAAAATATGGAGTCTCTACCTTAGAATTTTGTAGTAAAGAGAAATTTCACCCATTAAAAACACCTGTATCTATATCTGCAGGAAAGTGTATGTAGGTGTGCAATAGGGCTTAGCTGTCACTTTTACTGCGACCAGCTATAATAACGAATAAAGTAGGCCTAATGAAATAACGGCACGGCATAATGCAATTCTCTACATTCATGTGGTCCAGTAAGTATACTTTCATTCCAGACGTCAGGTCTTGCGTGGGTTTAGCGTAATGCTAGCCCTTTACCTTGGTGTTAAATAATGCAACAGTTTTGGTAGCGTCGTTAAGAATTCCGACACCGCATCGTCATGCCAGGTACAGGAGACATCCCTCCTACGCTGTGCTCACTGACAGAGCATCATAAAGCTCGGGGGATGGGGAGGTCAGTATCCAGGGAAAAGGAAATCGAGTTCAAATACATTTTCATGGGAAGAGGTGGGCAATTTTCACCTTGATAAAATGGGGGAGAAAAAGATTCGAGAATGAGGCAATAAGAGAAATGGAGGAGTTGTGTATGAATTTTTCCTCTGCTCCCTTCTTTTTTTTTCCTTGGAGGAAGATAAGGGGAATGGTTGGATGCTCTTAGCTTAGATGCGTTGATGGATGGATATTAGTGCGGCCTCGTCTCCCTTCTTCACGTGGACCCATTCCTTTATTTACTCCACACCCCCACTCCTCATAATCCTCTTTGTATTCACAGGATTAAGTGAGGGAACAAAGAGTAATAGGCATTCTTCCTATGAACACATTAGTTCAACCTCTCCTCACTTTGACACTAATCTCCCATAGTCCTGCTACTTAAGCAAATTGGTTTCCCCAAGCGAAATATCAGGAAGTTGTGCAAAGGAAAATGGTGGGATTTTATGGGAAAGCTTCAAATTTTAGTATGATTAACTATTTGACATCAATTTATATTTCCCAACATCACTAGTTGTAATCAAAATTTAACAAAAAGTTAGTTCTGCATATACAGGGACATCATTTTATTTTTACCAACATTTTTAATATTAACCTGGCTATACCTTTGGATCAAGATTGAGAACCGCAAACACCGTTTGCTACCCCCTTCCACGACTGGAGTTCGATGATACTGGCGTAAAATACAAACAAATCACTTTACCAGGTATAGGAGGTAAGAAAAGTAGTTCATCCATTTACGTAAACTAGGAAATATCGCGCTTTTGACTTTGATAATTTTCATTAGGTTTTTGTTTAATCAAAATACGGTACAGTATTAACAATGAGTGTTTTTACTCACGAACTGAGCTGTCCATTCGGACGTATTCATTATGCATTGTATTATACTGTCTACAGTACAAAATAGAGAATGAAGTTAAATTGAAAAATAATCATAATATGGATATTTAAACACATTTTTGAAAATGGTGGTCGTCATTTCGATACAGCTTTCAGTTCTAATGTACATATTATCGCACTATAGAATATAGTACGTAATTCCAATTAGCAGTTTCGTACTTAGTATCAGTAATTCATGTTGAAATAATTCTGTACCTACTCACTCCAATCAATTTCACTCCAATCATACTGATTTAAACTATCACAGACTACACTGTTACTTTTTTCTTTAGACATCATCCTGATTGTGCTGTATTTTAAAAATTGTCTCATAATAATCTCTTTCTATTATCTAATAAAAAAGGTAAAGGTATCCCCGTAACATGCCATGAAGGCACTTGGGGGGCATGGAGGTAGAGCCCCATGCTTTCCATGACCCCGGCACTAGAATGAGGTGGTGTGGTCGGCACCACGCTCTGACCGCCTTTTACCCCCGGGAAAGACCCGGTACTCAATTTTATAGGAGGCTGAGTGAACCTCGGGGCCGTTCTGAAAGTTTGGCAACGAGAAAAAATCCTGTCACCACCTGGGATCGAACCCCGGACCTTCCAGTCCGTAGCCAGCTGCTCTACCAACTGAGCTACCCGGCCGCCTTCTATTATCTAATATCATTTGAAGTATAGTAACATTCTACTGTATGTATTTTAGTTTAATTCTGCTACACAGTTTATTTCAGTGTTTAATTAATAGTTCATAGTATTTTGTTGTTTAATTCGTAAATAACTCTTGTATACATGTAACTCTCAACTAAATCAAATTGTTGAATTCTTTGTAAGTTCATGCATATGTATATACACTTTTTGCTGGTTGAGTGGAAGAGAAGGCCTTACGGCCTTAACTCTGCCAGCTAAAATAAATTATTATTATTATTATTATTATTATTATTATTATTATTATTATTATAAAAGAGTACCTTACGTACTGTAAATTCAATCTTCATTTCTGCCCGATCCGAAAAGATAAAATTGCTCGGACATGCTATCTACTGTCCGTCCAAGTGGTTATATCGCAGGGTCGTAGAAAGGAAGGAAATCACGTGACAGTTAATTACTTAATAAGGCCCTTTTATTTAAGTTATTTTAAACAATTGTATGCGTATAATATTACGTAGACGTCCAATTCCTAACAGAAATTAATGTTCTCAGAAAAGAGATAAAACAGCCCAGCCTCTACACTAGCCTTTACAGAAGGCGAATAGAAGCAGGAGGGGGAAGCCGGGATGCGACGTAGGGAAATGGACGACAGTATCTTTGTGAAAATGATTCAATATTGAAAGCTCTTTCGTCACTGGAAAACGCGAACATATTTTTGGAACGTACTGTTAACTCTGAACGTAAAACTACTATGACTGTATGTGCGGTCTTGAATCTGTGTGGAGGACGGTTGAACTTCATTAGTAGAAGGGGTGGGAGTGAAGTACATTCAAAAACTCAGGTACAATAAAAATTGAGGTAAAAATAAAATGATGTCCCTGTATAAAGAGGACCTATTATTGTGAAATACAGAGTACTGCAACATATTGCATTAGGAAGACTATCGGACTCGTAGACATTCAGTAATGATTAGAGATATGATATAACCCTCTTCCTACCGAGAGGGCTAATAGAATTACCTCATTGATGACTTTTCAATATTACTTTAATTTTTTTCCATATTTCATTTTTTATATTCCATGTATTTGTCCGTTATAATGTCTACTAACAATTTGAACTAAAATAACACAAATAATTAATCCATTTAATGATGGAAAAATCCAAAGAATTTTATAAACAGCTCCTCTTACTGTTTATAGACTATCAGAAGGCATTTGATAATACAGTAACTTCTCTTTCATCCGGACAGTAGAGTAGGTAATTATTATTGGCTACTCACAGTAGGCTTCAGTACGTGCCTTCTTCCTCCCCGCCATGTATTTTTTCCTCCCCCTATTTGTAACCCCGCCGTGCTTTCAGTAAATCACAGGCTGTGTGCGGAAGAAGTTCACTATGCTTTCTAAGACATTTACTGATAAACGCTCGAAGTTTAGTTATTTTTTAAAAGACAAACTGGATATTTTGAAGCGGCTGGATGAAGGGGAAACTATTTCTGCTATCCCAAGAAGTACAATTTATGACTGGAAGCGTAATTGGGCTGCATTGGAAGAATATTGTGCATCCACGAGCTCTAATGACAAGCGCCGTGCATTGAAGCAGCCTAGTGTTTTCAAATACGATAAGGAACTGTTTCTATGATTTCAAGAACAAAGAAGGAAAGGTACTCCAATATCTGGTCCGATTCTGAAAGAGAAAGCGCTTGATATGCTTAAGAAACATGGAGGCGATCATTTCTCTGCTAGTGATGGGTGGTTGTCAATGTGGAGGGAAAAGTATGGTGTTCGTCCACTTGCAATTTGTGGAGAGAGGATGTCAGCTGATACCGTTGCAGCTGAAGAATATAAAACTACATTCCGAGATTTGGTGAGTAAACTAGAATTATCTCTCCAGCAGGTATACAATTGTGACGAAACGGTTTAAATATCAAATGTTTATCGAAAAGAACTTTAGAATCTACATCATACAAAACTGCGCCTGGTTTCAAAATCCAAAAAGAACGTATGACTGTATTAGCTTGCTACAATGCATCAGGGGCAAATAAGCTTCCCTTGATGTTAATTGGAATAAGTTTAAAAATATACTGATTGTAACTATTGTAATCGGTGATTTAATTACTGTATTATTCAAATGTTCACAAATATTTTCTTATCATATTTACTCATATCAATTATGCAGACGATGGAGGGATAGTTAACTAATTTCCGTACCGTCTTGCAGTAAGGCGTGGCCTATGAAATCACGTGAATGCCGGACGACGAAGCGGACGGACGACATAGCAACGGATCACAGAGAATTTACTGTATAAAAATAGATAAACTCTGGGAAATTATGGAATTATTAAGAGGTATTCCTAAACATTTAATAGACATAGTAAAAAGTATATATGAAAACTCTAGCATATCCTATAAATCCAAAGAAGGAAAACTGTATTATGAGACAGTAAATTTAGGAGTAAGGCATGGCTGCAGTTTGTCGCCAACACTTTTTAATCTTTATCTTGAAGAAGGAATGAGGAAATTTAAGTTGCAAATGCAGAAGTTCAACATACCAGAAAACGTCAGAAACAAAAAATTCTTAAAAAAGCCTCCTCTTTGCTGATGATCAGGTCATTTTAGCTAGTGACGAGGATACGTTACAAAGGCGACTATGTGAATTATATATAATTACGAAAGATATGAATCTAACTATTTCGAAAGAAAAAACAAAAGTAGTGGCATTCATGGGCAAAAGGGTGGTGAGATCAAAGGTAGTAGTGGAAGACTATATCACAGAACAAGTTAAGGGGAGAGGATGGTATTTTTTTTTAACTTTTTTCCTATTTGGTGTAAAATATTAATTTTTTGTATGTAGAGAGCTCATAGCTGTGGCAACTCAACCAAATAAAAATATTTTGAAAAAAAAAAAAATTATTTGGGGGCCCAAATTTGAAAAAATATACCCAATGCAGGATTGTACTAAAACCGATATATCCAAACCGTTTTTAAAGATAGATTTGCAAAAGCATGTTCTACAAACTGTCTGTAACAGAATTTTGATATTAGTCCCTACGTTTGTAAAATAAACAATTAAAATTTAATAACAATTTTCTGATTTCCTTTCTTGCACACAAACGGACGTATTTTTTAAATAAAATCAATTAACAAAATTCTGTTACAGAGAAAAGTTTACTAATAGTCTAAAGAATGTGTGTTCTAAATTTCATGCATGTAGTTCAGAAATTATATCCATTTTTGTCTGGCAATGTAGCAAAAAAAAAAAAAAAAAATGAAGTTACTGGAAACCGATAAAAGCGGGCATGTTATTTAAAAATCCATAGAGCAGGAAGTTGAAAAATGACGTCTCAACATCCGATAAGGGCACAAATACCCACAAAATGTTATGCAATGCATTCCACACATATCAAAGAGTATTTTAAAGAAAAAAAAAATATATTTTTTTTTTTTGAAAATTTAATTTACCGGAAACAACAATAAAATTGGGCGAGTGATTTAAAAATCCATAACTCAGGAAGTTTAGAAATGGCGATTCAACATCCGATAAGGGCACAAATATCCACAAAATGTTATGCTATGCATTCCACACATATCACAGGGTATTTTAAAGATTTTTTTTGAAAATTTACTTAATTTTCACCAAAAAATACCATCCTCTCCCCTTAATACTTTTATCTTCCTTGGCTGCCATCTATCATATACTCATGAAAAAGATAGTGATTATAAAATTTCCAAATTTAATAATATATTTGGGACCATTAGAAGAACACTCCGAAATAAAACAAGACAAGAAACACAGATTAAATTATATAAAGTTATGGCAATACCAACGGGCTTATATGCGAGTGAAACTTGGACCTTAAAAGAGAAAGATAGAAGCCGAGTACAAGCAGCTGATATGCGATTTCTTCGAAGTGTAGCAGGAGTAACTCGATTGGATCACATCAGGAATGAGGAAATAAGAAACAATCTAAAAGTTAACAGCCTCTTAGAAACTGTAGATAAGTATAAACAGAAATGGTGGGAACACGTACAACGCATGAGCCAAGATAGAATCCCGAAAATAATCGGCCGCCCAGCAAAAAGGTGGATACAAGAAATAAAGGAGCCGCAACGGGCTTAAAGCCTACTGCTTGAAGCAGAAGAAGAAAAAGATTAATCCATTTTAAAATGTAATTCACGTTATTTAACTGGGGTGATCTTGTTACTGCCCCCCTAGATAGCCTACCTATGTCATGAAAATTCGAGCATATAAAATCGGCGATGTTCACCACTAAAACCTGGCCTTTTTTTTTCTCTTGTATAGAGGAGGCACCCGAAGACTTACATTGCAGCCTGAGGCTTATTGTGCTTACCACTCCCATTCTGTGAATGACTGGGTAACCGAATGGCCGCGCTCTTGTACAAGTACAGCACGCCTCAACGTGAACAAACCTCGCCCTAGTCACTTTTATAGTTTAGTGCAGTGGTCCAGTAGCGGACGGTGGGTTTGAAAGTTGAGGAGGCCAAAACGTGACGTACCTCATTACCGAGCGCAGAATTTATAGGTTTTAAGAAATTAAAGTTAGGTTTTCCAATTTATGTTTTAGGATTTTAAATCTTATGTTTAGGAATTTATATGATTTTACTAGGAAAAAAGATAAAAATTAACAACATACTGTTAATATATTACAACGGCTTAGTAAAGATTGCCTTTCTTTAGGACATTTTAAGTCCTAACTACGAATTAGATCTTTTTAGGTCATATTGAATTTAAGAATGTTACTCTTTGCTACATAATTTATCTAGGCTGACGAGTTTACTTCCTTGGTTTGAATTGTAAATTATTTAAAAATAGCGTGTAAGAGGGCCTTAGACTAGAAATGTTTAGTTTAAATGTAGTTCTGTTTATAAGTATGCATAAGGATGTAATTATTTGACTTATTTGAACTGTTGTATCAGTGAAGCGAGGTGAGTCAGTGAAGTTATGGTTTTACAGTGCAGTGAACAGTTCCGATCAGTGATAATTTATAGCGTCAATGAAATGTGTTCTATAGTGTCAGTGAAATGTGTTACAGAGTGTCAGTGAAATGTGTGCTAAAGTGTCAGTGAAATGCGTCATAGTGCCACTACAGGGAATGAGATGAGAGTAAAGTGAAAGACTATTGAAACTTATGTAGGACCTATAGATAATTATGTAGGTTGTATTGTAAAATTAGGTATTTTATTTTATGTTTTATTATTATTGTGTTAAATTGTATTGTGTATTCTTATTGTATTGTGTGTAAAATAGTATATGTGTTGTAAAATTGTATTGTGTATTGTAAATTTTATTGTGTATTGGTAATCATTTTATTGTGTATTGTTAATATTGTATATACCACTGCCACCGGGTGCTTGCCCACTTGCAGTGTAAATAAATAAATACATACATACATACATAAAACGAATAAGAAAAGCAATATTTCGAGAGTAACGAGATAGCAACAAAATTGATTCGAACCTAAGAATCCGGTGTTTGCTCATTACTATTACATAGTCTAATTTTATAGCAAATTAATTCGACGATCCTCTTTCTTCTCAAACCAATCAATTAGGTCATAACATACTGAACAACTGCTACTAGAAGAAGCTAGAGTCAAATCTGCATTTGTTTCTAAACTCTCGATATAGGCCTATTTAAAATACAGTATAAATAAATATATCTCGTAACATAAAAAAAAAATAACAGGAACACCCTCAAACAAGAGAACAAGAAAACTTTTACGTAGGGAGAGAAAACTAACATCACGTGACTTCAATTTCTAAAACCAAGAAGAGAGAATGAGAGAGAGAGCTTCCCAATAAGGCCGAAACAGTTGTCAGCGGTTGGTAGGACGTCTCCAAATTCGGCTCCCCTCGCGCATTCTAGTCAAGTTTAAACACTCCGCTAATCAGCTATCTTATTGGTTGAACTGCTGTTGTCATGGTTACCGGGGAGTAGAGCGATGTAGCCGACTCCTCTCTCCCGCTCTCGCATACACACTGCAGGCTGCTAGATGTCGACTATACAGGTTAAAGCGCTATCTGTTATTTTTCAGTACGAATTATTTGTACTATCTACAGTATAGCGAGCGGGCATCACCAACTGAATGTGGTCGACTTTACGTAACTTACATCTTAGTCGTAGTTAACAGTAAAATTAATATAAAAGGAAAAATGTTCGTCATTTGCTGTAACTTGTTTGTGATCTTAATTCAGCTGAATTATTACTGCCATATTGTGTTCTGGCAAAATATTAGGGGAGGCACGGCCTCCCTTGTCTCCCCTGAAAATCCGTCGCTGCAGTGATGGGCAGTTGTTGGCTCGCGAGTCAACTATTAGCACACTAGTACCGTGGAGGGATAAGGTATAATCTTTGTCCCTCTCCTTAGTCATCACTTCTTCATTACGTAGAGTTCAAGTAAACACGAGTAATAAAGTATAATCTTTCTCCCTCTCCTTAGTCACCGTGGTTCAAGGATAATAAGGTATAATCTTTCTCCCTCTCCTTAGCCATCACTTCTTCATTACGTAGAGTTCAAGTAAACACGAGTAATAAGGTATAATCTTTCTCCCTCTCCTTAGCCATCACTTCTTCATTACGTAGAGTTTAAGTAAACACGAGTAATAAGGTATAATCTTTCTTCTCCTTAGCCATCACTTCTTCATTTAGCCGAGTAATAAGGTATAATCACATCACTTCTTCATTACGTAGAGTTCAAGAAAACACAAGTAATAAGGTATAATCTTTCTCTCCTTAGCCATCACTTCTTCCTCTCACGAGTAATAAGGTTAGCCATCACTTCTTCGTAGAGTTTACGTAATAGAGTTCAAGTAAACACGAGTAATAAGGTATATCACTTCTTCATTACGTAGAGTTCAAGTAAACACGAGTAATAAGGTATAATCTTTCTCCCTCTCCTTAGCCATCACTTCTTCATTACGTAGAGTTCAAGTAAACACGAGTAATAAGCTAACTATACACTCATCTGAACGTTTAAATAATTTATTATTGTGTATCAAATAACAGGAAAGAGGAATCAAATCATACAAATCTATACTAATAATAAATCTGTAGCCGAAATTTTTCTGGTAATTTTCGATTTTCCAAAAATAATTGGTCCAAACATATATAATTAACCACCCTGAAACCGAAAATCGCTTTTTTGAAATTTTTGTTTGTATGTCTGTGTCTGGATGTTTGTTACCTTTTCACGCGATAATGGCTGAACGGATTTCGATGAAAATTGGAATATAAATTAAGTTCGTTGTAACTTAGATTTTAGGCTATATGACATTCAAAATACATTATTTAAAAGGGGGGTTATAAGGGGGCCTGAATTAAATAAATCGAAATATCTGGCTTATTATTGATTTTTGTGAAAAATGTTGCACAACAAAAGTTTCTTTAAACATAATTTGAGATACGTTTTATTCCTTGAAAAAGTTTGATAGGACTGATATTTAATGGATAAATGAGTTTTAAAATTAAAATAATTGCCATCTAAGGCAGTGTAATGAATTAAAAAACAAATGACTTCGTCTATAAGGGGCCTTGGATAGCAATAATCGAAAGCTATGAAAGAAAGCCTACAGAGAATGTTTCTGTGTTTGTATGAAGTAATATCGGAAGCTAAATTAACCGATTTGTATAATTAATTATTATTTCACCATTGGAAAGTGTAGTTTTAGAATGACATAAAGCTTAATGTTTTACAGTAACCTGATATATAATAAATATAATGTAATATAATATAATATAATATAATATAATATAATATAATATAATATAATATAATATAATATAATATAATATAATATAATAATATAATATAATATAATATAATATAATATAATATAATATAATATAATATAATATAATATAATATATAATACAATACAATACAATATAATATAATATAATATAATATAATATAATATAATATAATATAATATAATATAATATAATATAATATAATATATAATAATTACCATAATTCAATGGAAACCTATAACAAGTAAAATAAAATATACACATTAAATCTAAATGATGTCTATCTTCATTAAACTATGGTTGCATGTAATAACAATTAAGAAACAGGTTAAAGGAATTTTCATTGCACTAAATGAGTGTCTCTGGACCAAAATGATCGCATTTTAATTATTTTGATGCAATTTAAATTAAGTAACATATTAAACGATTTATCCTTCTATCAAACAGGAATGTTCCCTGGATCAAATGTCCTATTTTAATTATGTAATTACTTTATATTTATTTATAACGGGTGCAGCGGATCGCACGGGTACGGCTAGTTAAAAATAAATGAACAAATATATATTAACATAAACATAATTTAACTTTTCCTTACTTTAGGTTTGTTCACTGTCCGTCTCTGCGCAAGCAAAACTTACGATAATGAAGTTGTTCTGAAATTTTATTTATCCTTGTTTTATTGTACCAGTACCTCCCTCCTTCCTTTTTACCCATTCCTGCGTTTAAAAGGCTGTATTTCATACGACGTCATTTTTGTCGACCTCTGCTACATTGTATCTTATCAACTCAAAACTTCCTGCTAGATAAGTCCCAAGATACCAGCGGATCTCTCACAGAGCTGAAGTTAATAAAACTTTAAACATTTCGATATACATAGTCACTGCTCTTGCTGAAAAATGATGGTAAAATATGCGTGTTTTAAAGCTAAATTTATTAATTGTCTACAACGCAACCAAGGAATTTTATTCGAATATTTTTGTTTGTTTTTTTTTTTATTCCAGATTGGCGGCCGAGTAGCTCAGTTGGTAGAGCAGCTGGCTATGGACTAGAAGGTCCGGGGTTCGATCCCAGGTAGTGACAGCCAAACTTCCAGAACGGCCCCGAGTTTCACTCAGCCTCCTATAAAATTGAGTATCGGATCTTTCCCGGGGGTAAAAGACGGTCAGAGCGTGGTGCCGACCAACCCACCTCATTCTAGTGCCGAGGTCATGGAAAGCTCTACCTCCATGCCCCTCCATGCCCCCAAGTGCCTTCATGGCATGTGACGGGGATACCTTTACCTTTTTATCTTTTTTATTTCAGATTTCTTCTAATCAATAAACTACTTTACAATAATGTATCCTCATTTCTTCAATAATGATACTTTTTCCTATATTACTTTCTTCTAGCAAATTTTTAGCTACATAAGACAGTACATATGTTCGAGAAAACATTTCTTCTCATGCATATGTCTTTTATAAATTTAGTTCTAGAAATCTCAACACATGACTCCATAAAAAAAGCGCGAAGTTAAAAGGAAGTCTCCGACATTAGCCATTCCAATGAACTATATGGGGGACGGACTTTGAGGGAGGTTGAAACCTGGAGAAAGGGTTAGTGGGGGGATTGTACCAAGAGGAGAAGGGGGTTAGGTGAATTTTTACAAGAAGCTGTAACTTCCCTCGTTCTGCGACGCATTTGAAAGGGTTGGCTGACGGAGTCTTAAGGAGGGGGTGAAGGAGAAGTTTGGTGGGTGGTAGGAGAGGGGGGTTAAACTTTTGTATAGTTGCGCAACTGGGTTGCCTTTCTCTCTCACTCACTCTTGTGCTAGAAAGCATTGGTGAGTAGGGTGTATGGGTGTATGAAATGGCAAGATCTCCTAGTGCCTTTACCAACGCGCCCATATTTCAAAAAAAAAAAAAAAAAAAAAGTTTATTTTTTTACCGGCTCTCTGTGGTTGTGACCTGGCTCGAACGAACTTGCCTGTATGAAACTTCAGGCGCTTATTTTTCTTTTCGTCTACTTCCCTTAAACTAATGTATAATGTTTTCTTCATTATCTGCTACACAAAACGGAGCTCTCAATGTAGGCAGACAAATATTTGCTTCATGTTCAAAATATAGAAAGGATGATCATTTGTAAAGAATATGTTTGATTAAACCAGACCCATTTTAATATTCTGCTAGCATATTGAACGAGGGGTGAATATAAATCATGGCAACTATTGCTTTTTTTTTTCCGTGAGAATGAGGATGCGGGTCAAAATTATGTAAATGAAAGGGCAGGTATATGTACTAGTACGGTATGTTAGGGATAGAGACCGGCAAATCACACAAGACTCACGCCCGTACCCGGTTGCCGTCAGGCTTGGGTTCCGGTAACGCTACAAAGCAAGTTAACTTTTAGCCTGAACCCATTGAGCCTGGGTTTTATAGCTTCAGTCCAGGCGGGACCCAAGAAAGCCTGCCTGTTTGCTCGTATTATAAGGTAGAGTGACTTGCATTCACGGAAGCCGGTCTAAGAGGAGAGGAGAGGAGAGGAGAGGAGAGGAGAGGAGAGGAGAGGAGAGGAGAGGGAGGAGAGGAGAGGAGAGGAGAGGAGAGGAGAGGAGAGGAGAGAGGAGAGGAGAGAGGAAGAAATATGTTGAAAAGATATTGGTAACAATTATTATGAATATCGACAACTATTATAGAAAAATATTTCATTTTAACGTTTTCCTTATCAACAATTAAAAGCCTCATGAATATCTTTAAAGTGTATAAAACTTTTTTATTCTTCAGAATATTGATTTGCTATTTAAATTCTGAGGGACAGAATTCTCTTTATTTATGAAGCTGAAAGTTTGAATGGTTTGTATTAAACTTATATTACTACGATGAAAAGGAAAGTGCTAGTAATTTATAATAACTGTTGGCATTTAATGGATATTATGTTGACGAGAAATAGTTTTCTTTGTCTTTATTAACGGTACGTTTCAGAAGAAAACAAATTAAGTTTTCAGTAGTTTATATCTATAGGCTTCTTGTCAGGTTTGAATGACTTGGTTCATATTTATCATGCATCTGAAAGCAGCAGTCTGGCACAGGTCGGCGGAACCCAACAGTCCTTTCGGGTCACTATAGGACTGTTTGGGAGTCACGTGCAACCACTCTGCCTGCCTGCTTGAGAGGGAAGGTTGCAAGCGGGCGAACGATACGAAGCGTAAGCCCGCTCACGGACGTCAAGCCTGATCGACAGTTTGCCTGTCTCTGGTTAGGGATCTAAGCGACACAGCATCAGGCTACTTGTATTTATTACGCTAGTTGGAAAGCATTACAGCTCACATACCCACCATAAAAACCCATCGAGTCGCATACATTCACCACGGCGGTCGACTCACAACTACATTATGCGGACTGCATATAAGGGCGATAGGATGTATATCTACAGGTCGTACTACACTTCGTTTCTGGGATCTGTAAAGTAAGTCGACGCATTTGGGTGCAGCCGAAGACAAGCGAATAGGCGGATCCTATCAGTGCGGGAGTGCATTGCGGGTTGCATCGACTCACGGCCGCTAAGGGGTAAGATGCGCGTGGCATAAGGTGATCGGTAGGGTGTAGGGTTGAACAACGATCGAGAAAACGAGACTAACAGCGCCAGCAAAGCCTAAAACCCGCACGACAATGTTGTATTACGTCGCGTCCTTCACGTAAAGACTGCCGACTCTTCCAAGACTCGATACTGATCATCTCCCGAAGTCCCGAAGTCGGGAGTTGTTTATACCTGACTGAAATTTTATCTACTTTGGCAACTGTTATACATGTATAAACAATCAAGTAGTCTATTTGAAACATCTCTACCCTTCAGTGTATAATAATCCGTTCCCCAGTCTATACTTATTTACTAGGCCCTTATTAAAAGGCTAGGAATTTTCTTTTCATTTGTTTAAGATCAAGTATGCAATCTCAAGTAAAAAGATATTAATATCATGTTTTATGTTTCTTAGAAATGCAGATTTATTTGAGAATATTTTTTTATATTTATATAAACATAGGTCATATCATATAATAGAACCAGAACATTTTGATAACTAAGATGCTGTTCTGTTTTGTCTTTTTATCTCATTTAAACATTTATAATGTTATTTATTTCAATGATGTATGTTATTCAAAGTTACGAAATCTTTCCACGGCGACCAAATGCTTTTCGAGAATGATGAACGAGACTCGAAAGACAAATGCAGCGAACACAGCGAGCGAGAGCGGCAGTTGATTTTGTTCATTTCTAGTAGGGTGGCATTTTAATCGCTTGTTTTAAAGCAATACTTTCCTCCAGAGCGGTCATTGGACAGGTCCCTCCACTCACCACTTGCGCAAAGGATTTGTTTCGTCTTCTATAAACTTTACAGTTTCCAGAAACTGAGTATACACCAAATTTCATACGCAATTTCAACGCCCTCATGTTCATAGCGAGGGGATGTGGCGTCATTAGCTGAGGTCACACAAGTTACATTGATTCATAGTCTAACTACTAATAAATATTAGCATTGAGCTATGGCTCATTGTTGCAGAAAGCTTTTGATCCCCCCCCCAAGGTTCTCGGAACTGGTGCCCCTGTTCTGTCGGGGAAAGACGTAGGTTATTCTACTCCAAAACATTTTGGTAGCTATAACCCTACTTGCCCGCTCAGAAATCGAGGCCTTTCTGAAATACGAAAATGTCTGGAAGTGGACAGATTTCTTTCGAGTTTGACGTCAATGTTTAGCGCTACCGCATTTTGCATAGGATATGCCATTACGCGAATATGCCTGGCAAAAAAGTTATTAAATTGCTAACTTCCAGCCGTCTGTATTTCAAGATTATCACTACAGCAAATTACACAGCTATCCCCTCATTCAACTCAATCTTCACTTTTCGCAGTTTTGGCCTTACATCATTTACTGTAGTTTATCCTCATTTTTTTTCACTTTAATTTTGTCGCATATAATAAGAAAATATTATCGTGGAAGAAGACGAGAAAGAAATGGAGAAATATGAGAGAGAGAGAGAATTTGAAAATACGAGAGTGAGTGAATTTGAAAATACGAGAGAGAGTGAATTTGAAAATACGAGAGAGAGTGAATTTGAAAATACGAGAGAGAGAGAAAGAGTGAATTTGAAAATACGAGAGAGAGGGGGGAGAGAGTGAATTTGAAAATACAAGAGTGAAAATTTGAAAATACGAGAAAGCTGAATTTGAATACGAGAGAGAGAATTTGAAAATACGAGAGAGTGAATTTGAAAATACGAAGAGTGAATTTGAAAATACGAGAGAGAGTAAATTTGAAAATACGAGAGAGAGTGAATTTGAAAATACGAGAGAGGGAGAGAGAGAATTGGAAAATATGAGAAAGAGTGAATTTGAGAATACGAGAGATAGTGAATTTGAAAATACTATAGTCAGAGAGAATTGGAAAATACGAGAGAGAGAGTGAATTTGAAAATACGAGAGATGGTGAATTTGAAAATACGATAGAGAGTGAATTTGAAAATACGAGAGAGAGTGAATTTGAAAATACGAGAGAGAGTGAATTTGAAAATACGAGTCAGAGAGTGAATTTGAAAAATACGAGAGGAGAGAATTTTAAAATATTGCAATTAGTGAATTTGAAAATACAATGAGAGAGGGAGAGAGAAATTGGAAAATATGAGAAAGATGAATTTGAGAATACGAGAGAGTGAATTTGAAAATGTAGAGAAATTTGAAAATACGAGAAAGTGAAATTGAAAATACGAGAGAGAGTGAATTTTAAAATAGGAGAGAGAGGGAGAGTGAATTTTAAAATAGGAGAGAGAGAGAGGGAGAGAGAATTGTAAAATACAAGAGTGAAAGAATGGAAAAATACGAGAGGGGCTGGACGAAGATGAAAGAGAATGGGAAAATGTGAGAGAGAATGGTAACATATCCTATACAATGAAAGGGAATGGAAAATATGAAAGAGAATCGAGGAATATGAGAGAGAATTTAAGAATATGAGAAAGAAAATGGGATAATATGAGAGACTGGAAAATTATGACAAAGAAGGAATATGACAATGGGTGAAAGAATATGAGATAGAACAGAAAAATAGAGAGAGATTGGTAGAATACGAGAGGGAATGGAAGAATACTAAAAGGAAAGGAAGAATATGAGAATGGAACGATATGAGAGAGAAAAATGTGGGAGAGATTTGTAAAAATTGGAAGAAAATGGGATAAGATTCATTTGAGTGTGAATAGGAGAATATGATTTTAAATTTGTTTTGAAATATGTGAAGATCTTGAGAATATGAAGAGAGAATGGGGAAGTCTGAGAGAAAATGGGCAGTCAGAGAGAGAGGGGGACATATAGAAACACAAAATTTAAAATATTCGAAATTATTTTTTAGATATACAGCGGGATATACGAAATGGGATCACAAACGCAATGAAGATGTAACGGAAGAATTACAACTAGAACCTGTAATTATCACGTAAAACATTATCAGAACAACTGGATAAATCATTTGCATCGGATGCATAGAGATAGAATCCCAAAAGTCATGCTCCACTATCGTCCAAACGGGAAAATCTCTAATTTCGTCAAAGAAGCGCTTTTTTGAAAATTCAAGTTTGTCAGATCGTTTTAACAGGCCATTTCCTAATACTTTGCAAGAAGAAGAAGAAGAAGAAGAAGAAGAAGAAGAAAATTTTAAAAGAATAAGCAATTATCTCACAAATGAAATGAGATCCCATCAATGTTCTATAAATAGATCTATGTGCCAAATTAATAAAATTATCTTATATACTGTATATATTTTTAGGAAATAAAGTTCACTACATTTTAGTAATAATTGTAGCGAATACTCATGAAACATACATAAATTAAAATTAAACATAAGCACAGATTTTAGTCACTAACTATTTTCATCCTACATACAAACATTAAAGTTTATATTACTTGTATCAGGTAGTGCACATTTTTCTGTCCATGCTTTGTGTACTGGAGTTTAAAATTGGATTCAACGTCATAATTTGTGACAACCATATCTAGACTGCAGAATATGAATAATGTAGCATCACTAAAACATTCATTGTCTACATTTAATGCCTCCAAAACATACAACAATCGAGGAACAAAGTGTTGAAAGTCGTTATATTTGAAAACACGAGAAATTTGTAGTACATATATCCCTCCATTATAATACCTCTCTGATGGATGACTGACGTCACATATTAAGGGCTAAAAGCACATTTCCACGAGAACAAAAGGCTTACAGCCTTTTCAATGACATACAATAAACCCCATCGTATATATGTAGCTTCAAAATTACTGTGAGGAAAATCTTAATAAAGGCTATGACATGAACTCACGCTCGCTGTATCTTCTTTTGTTTTTGTTTCCGCCGATTACCGGTAGAGAGCATCGCCAACAGACAACTATTGTTGTAAGGATGAAAGCAAAGGCGTCTGCTCGTTTCGTACGTCTTTTGTGATTTTTGTTGTTATTTTTTCTTTTGTTTTGTTTATGCTTTTTGAAGATCTTGACAACACGTAAAAGTGAATAGATATCCGAAGATGTATCAATCTTTCAAAGGAATAAGAAAGACATATTATAATAGCAAAGTACTTAGCGAAATGACCCGACTATACCCCTTTTTTGACTAACTGGACTCAGCTGGAAAATATTTTTCAACATATTGCAGAGTTTTGGGTGCAATTCCATTTAGACACAATCCGTCAATACTGCTTTCAATGTCAGGAAAACTGTAATTGAAGTCAATTATAAATCTTCTTGATTATCGGTATTTGTTAAAACAACGTCAGTCACAATTTTTATGATGTTCAAGTTTGTCGTTATTTCGCAATATTAATAATTCAACAAATCGTTTGGTGTTAAATTACGTGATTTATGTATTCATAATGAATCTACACAGAACTAAAATACTTTAATTTTGTTTAAACAATAGTTTTTTTTTCAATTTCCTACAAGTTTAGATTTCATGACTAACGTTGTTTTAACAAGTACCGATTCAAATATACCTTCTGCAAGATTTTATCGTCGTAAACAGAAGTACTGTAAAATTGATCAAGAAATCATTTTACTCAATAGATATGAGGTGTAAATTACGCAGAAAAATTTTAAACGGAGAAATTGAGAACTTAGACACTAGGATTTAGTTTTGTAACTTCTAAAGTTTTTGATCAATTACTTCCAAATTTCTGTGTATTTCTTGTGTCTGTACGTTCAAACCAAATTTCGCCCAGTTTCATGTATTAGTTTCTCAGATACTAATTTTCATTTATTTTAATGACATTAAATTATGCTTCAGAATTGTTATTGCGCTTTAAAATATTCTATAAAGGACTTAAATCTCGCGATTAAGGGCTGTATTCATAAACGAGACTTCCCAAAGTCGACTTTCGTAGTAAAGTTTAAGTTTATTAAAAGTCCTGTTCATAGACAATACTTCTGAGACTTTGACTTTGGTAAGTCGAGATTTGACGATGTTGTTCTAATGTTGGCAATCAAAACCACTGCCTTCTAAACAAATTAAATTAAGGAATAGCTGAAATAAAGTAGGCATTGCCACAATCGAAGCCATCTGTTGAGTCACAAATTAATGAAACAATTGAACATCGGTACATGTTAAGAGATTGTTAACCGTTCTTGCAGCTTCACGTAAGAATAATTATTCCACGGCTTAGTATGAAGCTAACGTAAGTACAAAAATTGACATTTTTAGAATTTTACACCAATCGATAATAATTTGTTCTTCTACTTGGTCACACAAAATCGTAACTCGGTTCGAACCTGAGAGGATAAAAAGAAAGGAGGGAGTACTTCTAGCCAAATATGCTTGAAATCGGTGCGACGGATATGACGTCAAACTATATCTTTTACGCCCCATAATCCACCGCGAAATATCGCCAATTGCCAAATATTAAATTGCTACTATCGATTTTGGTCATACGTAAACGGATTATAATGGATCTGGAGGTAACTGGACTACTGGCAGATTATTATATCAATGTATGTTTCACTATATATTTATTAAAAGTGTTATGGTTGTGACATGGACTGAACACTTCATTTCCATATTCTTTCTCTTATCAAGAAGAATGTTGGCATTCCTTCATATGTTAAAGCATAGGGGGACATATCAACGGACATATTCTACAGTTGAACGGAACAGGATATTAGCTTATTTAAAAAAAATAACTCCTGCTGAACTTGACTACACTTTTGAAATATTCACAACCACATGAAACAATTTGTAATCGTAATAATATGAACAAAACAGCTGATAAACACACCGGAAAAAGAGATGAATTATGGGTAATTTGACGGCCATACTAGTACACCTTTTTGGTTCCACCGTTTCAAGCTTATGGCCCTGTGTTGGTTCGAACAGTCTTGCTTGTAACACAGTTCGTAACTACAAAACATGGTGGTAGAGTTCATATGAAATAGTATTGCCTGTTAAGAGTTCTGTTGTGAATAAAACATCGATTGTAGTTAGGTTACTTTCACATTAAGCCCTCAAATTATCTCATTGCAAAATAATCTTATTTTGAAGATATGGAAGATAAGAAGATGCCACCAATGACAGACTATGAAAGAGACTTACTGTCCTGCTGACAGTTGGCAGAGTTATTCCCTGCATGTTGGCAGAAACTACTTAAAAATTATCTGAAATGAAAATGCAGAAAACATTATGACGACTGCAAGGATTATAAATTAACTACATTTTCAAGTGTATAACCTATCCTCTTTAGAATTAAATAGTCATAATCAATATTAAGCTATCAATCCTTAAGTTTACCTGTAGCATAAAATCGCGGTGAAATAATTTGTATTATTTATTGGTGGAACAGATAATCCTCTTTGATTATTCATAAATGGAAGTTGAAATATGACGAGGATATTTAATACTGTCTCTTTATCAAATCTGTACCTTGATTTGAATTTATAATCTATAATAATAAGCTACGAAACATGAGCAGCTTCAATAATCTCCTAGATGTCTTCAATATTCTCGTCAAATTCAACAATTTTCCAAATATCAGTCATTTTCTTTATGTGCACCAAAGTAAAGTCAAAGTCTAGATTTTCGGCGACTTAGAAGTAAAGTCACGATTGAAGTTTACTTTCGTCAAAGTGTCGAATGTGAATAGGAAAATGATGACTTTGTACTTTCCGAAGTCAACTTTGGTCCAAAGTCTGGTCTATGAATACGACCCTAAGAAAACTTTGAATGGATTTTTATATCTGAGCATTGGTTAATAAGATAAAACTGTCCTATATAGCCTATCATAGTTTTTGCTTAATAATTTTGTTTTATTTCTAAAAGTGAAAAGTTCATATTGTGAAAATATTCAATGAAGAACTGATTCCATGTACATGTATTAGCCTACCACAGATCACAAATAGTGTATTACAGTATTCTGAGAATTCTTGAAATGTTTCACGTAAATAAGAACAAATTGAAGCCGCTAGGACTGTTTTATTGACCAAACACATAATTTTGAAAAAAAAGCAATTTTTGTGAGTGTGGTAAGTTTAAAAGACCTCCGCGTTGAATTTTAAAGGAGGACACTAAACCTTTAAGAATGGTGGGCGGGTGCTAAATACAGGTCAGAATGTAATAAGAAATTTATAAATAACTATTTATGTAAAACAAAAACAATAGCCTAAATGTAGGAATTTTTGTCAAAACCTCAGCCCTAGTATGCATAAAGTAGGACCATAAAACTTTCTCTCCGAGTTTTACAATGGATTATGGAAACGTAAATAGGCCTATCCATTATTAAATCTGAAACACCTAAGACTTTACACCTCTTTAGAATCTAAAAACATCTTCTGGAACAAAGGCATACCATTTCTAGTTTGCTCGCCTAGTGATATTCGATTGAAACAAAATGAGCAAAGACCAATGTTAACTTGAATTACAGTGAAACCTCTCCTAACGGACACCTCCAAGATAAGGACACTCCTCATATACGGTAAGATTTTTAGGTCCCAACTGAAATAATATAGAAATAATGGTAAATTTAACTCTCGTTTACGGACACTCTCAGACACGGACACGGACAGCTGTTTCACAGTCCTAAAGCTTGCTTTACCTCCTGACTCCGGACAGAACTTGGATTTCAAGACCTAATGTGTTATAAAAATGGAAAATTTAGTTTTGAGAACTGTACAGAAATTCCTTAACATGAAACATAACATAAGGGTCTCGTAGGCTACCACTAGCCCAGCTGGCTACCCCTTATTAGCTGGAAGCTGGAGGATACACAAAGTGATAAAATTTAAGCTGTCTGATGGGTCCAAGGTTTCCGCAATCGGGAAATTGTATTCGACACATGATGGGGTTAGTAGGACTATTCTCTTCACTTCAATCAGTTGTTCTGTTTCGAGAGACATGGCACCTGAACGTAAAGGTTAAGTTGAAAACTGTAAATTACAGTACTGCATAACTGTAGACCTAGAATAAAATTGCATGGCACAGTATTGTATTTTCCTTTTTCAGTTTTATCTACTGTAGTTCAAAGTTGCAAAGAATTTATAGTAGTGCAGTATACTGTATTTAGAATTAAACTATAGTAATAGATTTCATTTAAAGCGTAAAGGGATAAATAAATGCATTATTATAAATTTACTGTTAGATTGGGGAGCCTCCCTCCCAATAAAAGGACACCTCCCAGATGCGGACAGATTGCTACGTCCCTTCGATGTCTGTAAATGAGAGGTTTCACTGTATATGTTTTAGTTCTCTCCAGATCACAGGTAATTTATCATCAATTAAATTATTATCAAATTTAAATACCTTGTGAACCAGAACACGAATTTAAGAATAAACTAATCGATAGATACAAGATTCTTAAATTCGAAGTTCTGATAATATAAAAAGGGGGGGGAAGAACTGATTAGAACAGTGGGGATGACAAACTCACACCGGAGGGGATGTTGGTAGATTACACCCACTTTGACCACACCGGGAGAAAACAGCTGATTCACATCGCAAGCCTTTCTATTACTTCTGTATTAGGTCAATGGAGTGTTCACTTCATTTTGATATTATAGACCTATGTGTCACTTTATTTTTATGTAATGTTAAAGTCTAAATATAGCTTATAATAAAAGTCACTTTCATTTCCAGCATTCTGCCTTTATTTCCGCACGAATTTTCAAGCAATAAGCATGGTGCGAGTTCTGTTAATTTAAATTCACAACGAAAAAGAAAAGCGTTACACGTACAACCAATTTCCTACATGCCTACATGCCTACAACATTCCAAATGTTGTCCATAGCGTAGCAGACAACTATGTAATATCAGATAACAAGGTGGGTTAACTGAGGTGTGTTACAACACAGGAAACACCATTAATTAGACCTGCAGAGCCTTTACCGTGTAGCTATAGAATTCATGTAGGTTGCTTTTTAGCTGACAAATGAAATATGTACTTTATGTAACTGCAATAATTCTCGCTGTTTCTAATATTAGAGTTTCAGGAGTGCACGGAATTAGTCACTCGCGTGTTTTGTAATAGTTTAAACAAGCCTCCCGATTTACTACAAAAAGCTATCCAGTGGCGAAAGAAGAAGAAGATGAGAAAACTGTAAGCATGTGTACACATATTCATGAAGGACAAACATTAGAAGGCTGTCAGGCGTCTTGCAGCACGCTTTCTGCTGTTTTTTGATCGATGTTGCTAAGTGATAGTGCCATGCAGTGGTACCAAGCACTAAGTTATAGCATGTCAGTGAAATATCTCTACTCCCGGTTGTTTGAATTGTTACAAGTCCCACACCATAAATCCAACAGGCCTTTTATTATGGCTACGAACAAACATGCATTCTTACTATCTTTAAAACGAGAGAGATGTGCTAGTAGGCTATGTAATATTAAAATTATGTCTATCAAACTTCGAATTTTATGATTTAATAATCATAAACCAGCGGTTAATGTAACAATAATAAATATTTTATGTCTACTAGTAATATTTTAAAATTTGTCGTTTGAGACATTTACAGATTGCATTTTTATAGATCTACAATAGCATTGTAGTACATTAGGTCAGTAGGGTAATTTGAGAAATATACTTAGAAACACATATGACTATCCGTGTACTATGCAACGCTTAAGACACAGATTTGACTCCTATTAGAAGCACAATTTCATTCAGATAGGCATTAATCTTTCTTAGTTGTAAGCGTGGTTTCCTATGTTATCGCATATGAAAAAACAGCGTCGCGCTTATCAATGGACCGAAGATGTTTGGCAAAATTCTCAGAATACTGTTAATACATAAAGTTGGACTTGGAATCAGTTCTTCATTTTTCACAAAAGCAAAAATTCTGTGGCCGGGAGGAAAAAGGTCTTAATTCAGTTTTTTTTTTTTGTGAAAATGATATATTTATATATTCTGAAGGCGGAAACAATTCTCTACAATCTGGTAAAACGATTAAAGTCAAATAAGACTCCTGACTGGATTTATAGAGTGTTACCAAATGTCCTAAGTACTTTTTGAATCGAGCACACACAGAATAAAGGACTTAAGAATATTTAATACTTTATTCTTTACAAACATCACATGTTACTTTCCATGCTTCCCTATTAGAAAGGTCTACCTTGTATTTTAGCTATTTTATCACATACTAATGCCCTTTCCTTTTAAAACTTTAAGCACCAGGTACACAGTCTTGTATTGTTTAAGACCTATTTTGGATTCCTAATGATTTATATTTCCCATTTATTTTGACATGATTTTTTTATTTAAATTTAAATATACAGAATAAAGAAATATAATTACAAAACAAACAAAGAGAAATACAAATAAAATAATACAAGCAATATAAAAGAAGATACAGTAGTATTAACAAAATTTGAGACCGAATGAGCAGCGCTCGTGCTCGGTCGCAGTTCAGATATAATATTAAAATAAAAAATAATAATAATAATATAAATAAATAAGTAAAATAAAATAGGAACTAAAATATAAATATAAAAGATCTTATGTTTAAATAGTCCCTTCTTCTCAGTTTGGGTTGTAGTTTTAAAAGAGCTTAAGTGCGGCTAATTTTGGAATTAATCAAGAAAATGGTTAAATGAGCAAGAGTACCTATTTTAGAAGAAATATAAACAAATAATATCCAGGAAAAAGCTCTGAATTAAAAGAGCTCTGCAATTGACACCAATTTCAATCTTTCTCCTGCTCTCATGAAAAGTATAAAATTTGTACTTAAGACCTTTTTCCTCCCGGCCACAGAATTATGATGTATATGACAGTTTTATCTCACTAAGCAATGGTCAGATATAAAAATCCATGCACAGTTTTCTTAATCGCGAGATTTGAGTCCTTTACAGAAGATTTTAAAGCATAATAACAATTCTGAAGACGTCAGAGATGTTCTGAATTTACGCATAATTTAATGGCATCAAAATAAGTGAAAATTAGTATTTGAGAAACTAAAATTAAGTGCAAATTTTTGCTAATTTATATATTTATAATTTATTAGTTTTAGTGATCTTCACCAATATTTTTATTTTCTTCAAATTTCCAGTCTAATGTGCGAGTTCGGTGTTGACTATCACACAGTTTTATTACATATATAAACGAGATGACAGTATGCTTATCACCATCTTATTCCTGTCCAAATATCATTAATGAAAACTTTTACGTGTTTTGCCTCTAAATATTGGCTTAGGAAAATTAGAAGATATCTACCAAATAACGGTTGTATTAGAAATCCGTCGATACTTTTAACTTAATTAAAGTTTCTCATTTCCTAACCATACGTAAAAGCTTCAAACATATACAGATCAGTTATATGTTATGTTTTATTTAACGACGCTCGCAACTGCAGAGGTTATATCAGCGTCGCCGGATGTGCCGGAATTTTGTCCCGCAGAAGTTCTTTTACATGCCAGTAAATCTACTGACATGAGCCTGTCGCATTTAAGCACACTTAAATGCCATCGACCTGGCCCGGGATCGAACCCGCAACCTTGGGCATAGAAGGCCAGCAGAGATCAGTTATATTCATGATATCCTCCTTTATAAATAATAGTTTACTCTGAGCAATTGAAAACAAACCAGTTATTGCTCTCCCCGAACATTTTCGAACTAATAATATTTCCCAGATATGATAACTATTACCCCATATTTAGCAATTGTTGATAGTTACGAAATGTAAGGCAGGTACTCATGTACCTTTTATTCCTTAAACATTTTTTGTCATTTGAAATCTTGATCTTTCCCGTTTTTCGTCCCATTCTGTCAATTTTATATATTTTTCATGTAATATCTTGAATTTGGCTTATTTTGGGATTTCGTAACAAGCTATTTTATACGGTGATGGGTTGTCAGTCCTTCGCCCAACACCCAAGCTGGAGGACCACCCCTCATCGGCTGTCCGCAATTGCTTATTCAATATGTTCGCAGCTGCTTATTCAATATATTCTGCTGGATGCTTTTCCAATTCACTGTGGGCTAAAGCAAGGAAATGCACTATAACCTTTACTTTTTAACTTTGTTCTAGAATATGCTATTAGTAACGTTCAGGATAACAGGCTGGGTTTGGAATTGAACGGGTTGCTTGTCTACGCAGAAAACTCAATATATTAGGAGAAAATCCACGAACTATTAGGAAAAATACGGAAATTTTACTTGAAGCAAGTAAAGCGATAGGGTTGGAAGTAAACTCCGGAAAAACAAAATATATGATTATGTCTGCTGACCAGAACATAGCACGAAATGGAAATATAAAAATTGAAAATTTATCCTTTCAAGAGGTGGAAAAATTCAAATATCTTGGAGCAACAGTAACAAATATAGATGACACTCGGGAGAAAAACGCAGGATAAATATGGAAAATTCCTGTTATTATTCGGTTGAGAAGCTTTTGTCATCCAGTCTGCTCTCAAAAAAGCTGAAAGTTAGAATTTATAAAGCTGTTATATTACCGGTTGTTCTGTATGGTTTTGAAACTTAGACTCTCACTTTGAGGAACAGAGATTAAGGGTATTTGAGAATAAGGTGCTTAGGAAAATATTTGGGGCTGAGAGGGATGAAGTTACAGGAGAATGGAGAAAGTTACACAACGCAGAACTGCACGGATTGTATTCTTCACCTGACATGATTAGGAACATTAAATCCAGACGTTTGAGATGGGCAGGTTTCGTAGCACGTATGGGCGAATCCAAAAATGCATATAGAATGTTAGATGGAAGGCCGGAGGGAAAAAGACCTTTGGAGAGACCGAGACGTAGATGAGAGGATAATATTAAAATGGATTTGAGGGAGATGGGTTATGATTGTAGAGACTGGATTAATTATGCTCAGGATAGAGACCGATGACGGGCTTCTGTGAGGGCGGCAGTGAACTTTCGGGTTTCTTAAAAGCTATAAGTAACTTAAATTTGAGGTAGAATTTGACTACATTATTTTTCATACAGTCAGGAAGATATGTGTTTGGTTTTACAATTTTTCACACTCTGAGGATGTAGATTATTTTTCTTCATGTTCAATTTTACAGCATTTTACAACACTAATGTTGACACGAAGTGAACTTAGAATTGAGATATTTTCATATTTCTTGCACTAAAATGAAGCTGATTAACGTAGTCAAGTTCCAAACTACAAATAGTGTCCTACTGTTTAAGAAAGTTAATTTAAAATTACTACAAGGTCTTAAGTTTTTATTTTTATGTTTGAAATTTTCAAAAACTAAAATGACACTTTTCCTTAATGGGATGAGAAGGGAAAAACTGCTTTCACAGCTTATTCTTTGTTCTTTCAAGAGTAATATAGTGAAAGAAATTTTGTTCTAACATAAATAATATTGACCAACGATTAAAACAAACAAATTTTCAGTTTTAGTTTTAAAAAACCACCCCTCCCCACCGCCCTCCCAAAAACATTTGTGGTGTTTAGTTTGTATGAAAATCCTTAATTATGTATATATTTATTCACACTGCAAATGGGTAAATACACTCAATAATTACAATAATGAAATACATTCCAATAATAATAAAATACTTAATAATAAGATAATAATAGCAATATGTAATAATATTAACAAGGAGCATCCTTAATTAAATGAATCACTTAATATAACATAATTAATTAAAGTAAATCTAATTCATATCTTAACCCTAAGTTAGGACTTAAAACCACGAGTATATATGATATGATTATACATGCACAGGTACTTTTCAACACTACACTCATTTCGCTATCAATTCACTCACTGCACTGGAACTATGAAAAATTTCACTGACACTATCCTGATTTCACTAACACTTCAAAAACATTTCACTATTCAAATACTTTGCACTACCACTGTAAACTATAGAACTTCACTGACACAAACACACTTCACAGACACAACACACTTCTTCACTGATACAACATTTCAAATAACAGAACATCAATTACACCCTTATTATTCCGTAGAATTGTACTTACTATATTAACCCAGATATGCCTACTGTCCTATTAAAAGGACAGTGGTCAATGTTTCAAATTACCCTCTCTACAGAAAACGCATTTGATTTTTCACAGGTGTCACTATTACTGGTCTCAATTAGAGGCTTGCTAGGTGCGGTAAGATTGGTAATGAGAGTTCTGGACACCGTTGAGTTTGAGATATGGACGTGAGAATTGTTCGTTTATTTCAGCTATGGCATCCGAGACGCAAATCAAATAAGAATGTTAAATATTTTTACAGTTCGGAATTATTTTACAAATTTTTGTAGATCAAATGACTCCTAATAAACATAAATATAACATGAAACCACAATGCGTTCGAAATATCTATTCATTGCAACATGACAATGACGAAAACTTATGTGTCCTTTTAAAAGGACAGTAGGCATATCCACATATATTTTGAAATTGTTTTGCTATTTCAATTTTAGTGGATTTTCCCTGCATGAAATGCTATCTACGTTTGAAAATTATGCTACGGGTGAAATTTCATCTCAAATACGGACATATCACTATAACGCAGCCTACAAATGCCACACAGTGTTCGTGTGCACTCAAAATTGGGTTTCTGGCGTCTTGTCAGCCCACTGAGGTATGTGAATATGAATGGAAAAGTTGAGACAGTGTCGGGTGTAGTTAGTCGGTAGAGCGTTGGTTCGCTAAGCCAGGTCCCGGGATCGATACCCGGCTCCAGAACAATTTTTCCTTTGAAATCATTCGAGTCTACTTCACGGGGAGATATACCTGAAAGCCAGATTTGCACAGCAAGATCTGTTTACAAGTGGAGGACTGGTGACGTTCTGGAGGGAGGTATTGAACGGACTTAAGTTTTTATTGTTTTTCATTTAGTATTTTTGGAAGAGGTTTTATTTTCGTTCTATATTGTCATTGTCATAACAATGTAGATTTTAGAAAATGAACTGAAACCTGTCTTTCGACATTGCCACAGCAATTGCTTCATTATAGGTATCGTCACTTCTCTCCCAATATAACCTCCTGCTCAAAACTTCAACACTCTTTTCGCCTATTACTTATTTTTACGTATCAATAGCAGTACGGTACTATTCAATGACGAAAGCATTCTAGAGTTAAAACGAATTTAGCCACAATTCATCATTCTTCAGAATAATATTAGTAGTAATAATAAAGAAACTATAATAAAATAACGTAATGATTTGTTAATAATAATAATAATAATAATAATAATAATAATAATAATAATAATTACAACAATTACATTGTTTCCTTTCATGTAAGCATAGTATACAATTATTCCTCAAAATGTATGCTCATATGCCTACTGTCCTTTTAAAAGGACACCTGTTTCTAGCTCAACCAGTTACAACTAGAATGTTTCGACACCATACAAATACTTCAGCTATATACTGCATTAAATGAGATTTGAAAAATACACGAAAATTGCAAAAAAATATTTCAGGCATATCTGGGTTAACCTCAAATCGCTAGCCTAGACCCCATTATAAGCAATTTAGGACGATCATTATAACTCACACCTGTTCACTATAAATCCATTTTTCTGCCACTATAACTCTCAGAATTTACTTTTAAGCTCACTGCGCTTTCACTACACACCCAATATAAATCACTGGAGATTCACTCTGTGTCTCTGCTTACTCACTATACTTGTAAAACCATGTGCCAAGTAGTCAGGGAAAAAATAGTTTTTTAAAGCTTGGATAAAAACTGCAAATTTTTCTCCCAAGGGTAGGCTTATACACGGACATCATTTTAGTTTTACTTCAATTTTTATTGTACTTGAGGTTTTGAATGTACTTCACTCCCACCCCCTCTATTTACAACCGTCCAGCACACAGAACCAAGGCCGCGTATAGAGTCAAAGTCGCCGTACAGTACTGAGTTAGTGAGTATAATACGTTTCAGAAATATTTTCGCGTTTTCCAGTGACGAAAAAGCTTTCAATATTGAACCATATTTTCACACAGGTACTATCTGGGCTGTCTAAGCTCTTTTAAGAAAACATTAATTTCTGTTAGGAATTGGACTTCTACGTAATTTTGTACAACTGTTTAAAATAACTTAAATAAAAGAACCTCGTTAAGTAATTAACTGTCACGTGATTTTCCTCCTTTCTACAACCCTGCGACAAACTCACTTGGACGGACAGTAGATAGCATGTCTGAGTACTTTTATCTTTTCGGATCGGGCAGAAGTAAAGATTGAATTTACATTACATAAGGTACTCTTTTATAGAGTAGGTACACAATTATTTCAACATGAGTTACTAGTACGAAGGATGAAACTGGTAGGCCTAATTGAAATTAGGTACAATAGGCTATATTGCGATAATAGGCACAAAAGAACTGAAGCCTGTATCGAAATGAATGCCCACAATTTTCAAAAATGTGTTTAAATATCCATATTATGATTATTTTTCATTTTAACTTCATTCTCTATATCGTACGCTAATGTGCTGTAGACAGTATAATATACACTGCATAATGAATACGTTCGCATGGATAACTCAGTTCGTGAGTAAAAACACTCATTGTTAATACAGTACTGTATTTTGATTAAACAAAACCTAATGAAAATTATCACACTCAAAATCGCGATATTCCCTACTTTACGTAAATGGATGAATTACTTTTCTTCCCTCCTGTACCTAGTAAAGTGATCTGTTTGTATTTTACGCCAGTATCATCGAACTCCAGTCTTGGAAGGGGGTAGCTAACGGTGTTTCCGGGTCTCAATCATTAATCTAAAGGTATAGCCAGGTTAATATTAAAAATGTTAGTAAAAATAAAATGATGTCCCTGTATATGTACGTTAATATGTCAGCAAAATCTTGTTTATATTTTTTCAAGAAGATATTTATTTTGTTGGCAGTTGATATGCTCAGTGTTAGCGAACACCCTGTGCTGCGCTATTATGGCACAACTTGTGTTCTTGGAAGCGACTTCCCAGAGCGTACAGCAGCATGGCTCGCTTCGCAAGTGCGGGATCCGCTCCTAAATGGTCATTCTACCTGTATCAAGCAGACGTTTGAATGGCTATATTCAGGGCAACACTTGACGTGTTCGAGCCGGGCAATGCCACTTGGGAGAGATCAGAAATGTACTGGATTTGTGCTAGATGTTCAACACGCATTCATTATGCATGGGACTCGATACCAATGTTATAAATTCAAGAGCCCCTGCAGCATGTATGATATATAGACAAGAGTCAGTCATGTGTACAAATGTCCAATGCAGGATATTACTAAGCAAGTGCTATACTACAGCTCTGTCAAAGTGCTACAGCGTCGAAAATTTTATACGCTGAAAGCACTACACAATCCACTAAGCTTGGAGTATGCAACAAGCTGTGTAACCTATGGATGGCGCCCGAATTCGAGTCGATGGCAGTTGGAAGATGAATGGACAAACTGATGAATGAATAGATTGATGAATTAATTGCTGACGAACATAAATATATGATAAATATAAATACATACCAAACTAAGCACTAAACAAATTATGTTATTAAATGGCTTAAAAGACTGTTAAAATAACTAAATGTAGTGAACAAATATGTTACCTAACTTATTGATTCCAATAGTGAAGGAATTAATAGACGAGTTACGAAACAAGTGTGGTTTCGTAACACGCTGTTTGTCATCTAGTCTGCTGTCAAAAAATCTTAAAGTTAGAATTTATAAAACAGTTATATTACCGGTTGTTCTGTATGGTTGTGAAACTCGGACTCTCACTTTGAGAGAGGAACAGAGGTTAAAGGTGTTTGAGAATAAGGTTCTTAGGAAATTATTTTGGGCTAAGAGGGATGAAGTTGCAGGAGAATGGAGAAAGCTACACACGTAGAGCTGCACGCATTGTATTCTTCACCTGACATAATTAGGAACATCAAAAAACATACGTTTGAGATGGGAAAGGCATGTAGCACGTATGGGCGAATCAAGAAATGCATATAGAGTGTTAGTTGGGAGGCCGGAGGGAAAAGACCTTTAGGGAGGCCGAGACGTAGATGGGAAGATAATATTAAAATGGATTTGAGGGAAATGGGAAGATGATAGAGACTGGATTAATCTTGCTAAGGATAGGGACCGATGGTGGGCTTATGTGAGGGCGGAAATGAACCTCCGGGTTCCTTAAAAGCCAGTAAGTAAGTAAGTAAATATTATTATTATTACTATTATTATTATTCTTTGAAAAGGTAGTAAATTTCAAATGTTTTGGAACAACAGTAACAAATACACTCGGGACGAAATTAAACTCAGAATATGCATGGGAAATGCGTGTCATTATTCGGTTGAGAAACGTTTGTCATCCAGTCTGCTCTCAAAAAACACGAAAGTTAGAATTTATAAAACAGTTAGATTATTCTGTATGATTGTGAAACTTGGACTCTTTGTGTGAGAGGAACAGAGGCTAAGGGTGTTTGAGAATAAGATGCTTAGGAAAATATTTGAGACTAAGGGGGATGAAGTTACAGGAGAATGGAGAAAGTTACACAACTCAGAACTGCAAGCATTGTAATCTTCACCTGACATAATTAGGAACATTAAACCGAGACGTTTGAGATTAGTAGGTTTTGTAGCACATATGGGCGAATCCAGAAATGCAAATTGTTTATTGTTGTTTGTTGTTGTTTATTGTTAATAAAATAACATTGACAGAAATACAATCTTAGTTCTTCCCTGAAGGATTAAAAACTCGTGCTCAGGGAGATATCTAAACACAAAGATAAACACAAAGATAATTTTTTGACATAAACTGGGTGAAGAAAAAAAAATACAGGAATAAATTTAATTTAAAAATACAATTTCAATTTTAACAATTTAAGTCATACAAATATATATACATATTAAATCAATATATATTCTTTAAAAATTAAATTCCTAACGCAATTTTGAAATTCCTGATACTAAAATTTTCCAAATTTGGGTATTTATCAATTATTTTATTGTATAACCTTGGACCAAAGTAGGTACCATGGCTCAGAGCTGAGCTTGTGAAACACTTTGGTTCCTCTAGTCGAATAAAATCGGATCTTTTAGTTCAATATTTATGATGATACAATTTGAATTTAAAGTGTTAGTTGAGAGAACGGAAGGAAAATATCTTTGGGTAGGCTGAGACGTAGGTGGGAGAATACAATAATGCATTTGAGGGAGGTGGAATATTATGATATAGACTGGATTAATCTTGCTCAGGATAGAGACCGATGGTGGGCTTATGTGAGGGCGGCAATAAACCTCCGGGTTCCTTAAAAGCCATTTGTAAGTTAAGAAACAAGTTACGGATTCAAAAAAATAAATGAATAAGTGATTGAATGAATAACAAGATTATGCCAAGGCCAAGAGCGCGATGTTCGCTATGTTTGCATACAGTGACAGTCACTGTATGTTTACAAAATATAGCTCTCTTTATTCACAGTTGGACTGGCCACACAGAGCTGCGTACGCTATGTTCGCTATCTTATCTGTGTTGCGGAGGGTTTGATTCTTGGATATATTTTCAAAACGTCGTCGTATACAGGTAGGTTTGCCAAACTCTAGAGGACGGAAATTCAGGAAGCTTTAAAAAAAAATAAAAAAGCACAAACATATAATGAATTGCAATGTAAATACACTTGTATTTTGACGTTCAATTAAACAATTAGAATTACCTTCGTGTTATTATTTGGTTGCAGCGGTATAGCCCTATATTAGAGAACATGCCATAAGTCTGTACACATTGGAAACCACAGGGTTGATATCCATGTCCTTACACTCACTTCATTAATATGGTTTAAAAGAATATTTATTGCTCCTTTGCTTTTATTTAATAGTTCTTTGTTTGTTGAAACATAATACAATAAATTCTCTACATGATATATTAAAGTTCGTCCTTACTAAGAGTTCTGATTTTACAAGTTCTGCTTCATCCGGTTCCTCTCGTAAGTTCAGAGGATCTTGATTAAAATAAAAAAACTCGTTCCACATGAGCATTACTAATTGGAAGACTATATATGTGTTCAGAAATTTTCTTTAAGTTTGGCACACTACGCGTCTTCAAAAGAGTATTCCAGCGTTCTTGAAGAGATGGTAGATCTTTCAGTCTCAGCACTATCTCTTTCAATAGGCAATTGGTATAATACGTCATTTTCAAAGTCCAGTTCTATATTAACATGCAATATATTCACAATTTTAGTAAGGACACTAATGTGAAAGTGTCATTAATGCTTAGAAAAGTAATCAAATTAGCACGTTCTCATGCACGTGGTATTTCCACTTCAACTTTATTGTGATAGATGTTCCTTTTTTTTCCATAAATTCTGTTAAGGAAATATTACTCTTTAAATTATTATCATCAGGATCCGACAATAATAAATGTTTAATGTAGGTTTAATTTCTAAAGAAATACACCAAGTAGTAGTGAAATATGTATTTTTAATGTTTAACATGTTATTTATTTATTTACTTATTTACTTATTCATTGATTTATTCATATTTACTTATTCATTTATTATTTATTTGTTTATTTATTTATTCATTACCTAAATTATGTATTTGATAACAGTGTTTATAGCCCTAATATGATAGACTGGAAAAATTTAGCAGCTACATAGAAAAGCAATGAGATTTGCTAACTCTTTCCTGTATGTCGTCGAAATGTGTCACGAATTTCTTTTAATTATTTTTAAAACGATGATATATTTTGAAATTTAATACAGAAAATATAAATTCCTCTGTGACAATTGTTAAAAGAGAGTAATTCAAAGCCACTGATTCTTTTTCAAAACGCTAAACAAAACCCTATGAATTTTAGCATTAAAAATACAAAGTGTGAAAATTTATCAATCCAAAACTTTATTTTAAAATATGTTTTTTTTTATTTATTTTGCTAATAATTGTAACATAAAATATAATATACACAGAAAAACTTTAGCTCGCCCCCCTACTCGTGCTCAGGCGCGGATTTCTGAATTGAAATTAAGAAGTATATAACACAATTTGTCTTATGTCTATTACGCAATGAGAATATATAAATTTAAATTCACAATTTTTCAATTTTTATAAAATCCATAAATAACTTTTGAAATTTAATACTACAACTATTAGAATTGACAAGATTAGGCTATTTAAATACAATTTTGTTATTTATTCTTGGGCCTAAATCAGTACTATGATTAAATACTGTAGCAGTGTTGCATTTTGCTTCAACCAAACTTAAAGTATTCATACCTTTCGTTTCATAACTATGAGAATACAATTCAAAATTATATAGATTTTTATATATGAATTTTATTAATACATCATAATAAATTTGTCTTATGTTAAGAACATTAAAGTCTAAAAACAATTTTTGATATGGAAAATCTATAGGTTTATGAAGACATATTTTAATTATTTTCTTCTGTAATAAATAAAATGGATTAAAATTGGATTTAAATAAGCTACCCCATCCTATAATTCCATACATAATTATCGATTGAAATAAGTATACTATGCGTAATAAACTTGTTGGCAAGTAATTCCTCAATAAAACAAAAAATAATGTATTATTTTACGTAATTTATTGCAAAGGTAATTAATGTGTTCCATTTTAAATGTTTGTCGAAAATTATGCCTAAACATTTAACTTCAGAGGACAGCTTAATAATCGGACATTTACATTATATATATCAACAATTAAGAGTTACGTAATTAATATTTAATATAGATGTAGAAGGTTTGTTACATTTTTCAGATAATGAGAATGAAATAATTATGGTTTTATTTTCGTTGATAGATAATTTATGTCAAATCATTTTTTTTATTAATTTAAGTCCATTATTTGAATTATTATATAAGCCGTTCAGAGCAGAAGTGGTGTAAGTCAAAAATGGGTAATGAGGGTTAAAGTAAACATTCTGTAAAATACAGCGCAAAGTAGCAATTAATATTCACTTTATTTAAACTATTAGTAGTCAGTGGATATGAAGAACGAAATATTAATTGCCACTTTGCGCTGTAACATATTTGGGACTGTTACTATACTTTAAAATGCCCTGAATTATGATCTACGCATTTCAAATGGAAACAGACATGACAATTACGCATGCAGTAGGACGATATTATTACGATAAAGAATTGTCTGCCAAGTTAGTTGCAAGAGGTCGCACGATATTGTTTGCTGAACGTTTCAGATTTATCCGTGTTTGCTACAGGGCACACTCTGGGAATACGGCGTTTGACCTGTATCTATTTCTGAAACAGCGAGGCTTTCAACCATTTCAACTCGCCCGTAAACTCCTCTCATCTCAAAATTAGCGAGCACTTGTGGGGTATTATGGGACGCCAAGTTCCACGTCTGTATACACTAACATCCTTCACACCTGCAAATACAAGCAGAGTGGTTGAACATCTCTTGAGAAGTGTGCAGACATCTCATAGGATTCATGTTAAAACAGCTCCAATTTCCCTCTATCATTCCAACAACGCTCTCCGCCGTCCCCTAATTTCATCCATCATCTGCAATAGTAAAAATAGACCGGGGTGAAGTTTTATGGGTTGTACAAATTTCCGACGATGATATAGGAGGTATTTGGGGCTCAGGACCCTGGGGTTTATCAGGTTACTCGTCCGCGGCTCTATCAGGGTCTGAGGCAGGATGGCCCACCTGTCAGCGTCGGATTCACGATTGCCATCCAATCCACTTATCGGACTTAGACAATCGTCTCATATTTAGGGCGAAAAATGGGCCAAAACGAGCGTAAGTTTAAGCACACGTCCTGGGTCCAGTCCTCGTCAAGCCAGCTAGCCATCATGTTAAGACAGAAACTTTCCATTCTCTCCGTGAAAAAAGTCCAAAACTACACTATACACATGCTTCTAAGTGATCACTGAGCCTACTTCGAAAACTGCTGAAGAAAATCTGTCTTTCCGGGTATGCTCCTGAGAAAATTCGATGTAACGTGGAATTGATCTTGGATATCAAAGAACTGATTGTGAGAAATCATATTTGCTCAGAATAAGAAATGATAATAAAATGAAATTTATAATTCAGCCCTTTTTCTGTGCCGTCTTAACAGGTTGGAGTCCACACCTGTGAAGTAACGGTCAGCGCGCCTGGCCGCGAAACCAGGTGGCCCGGGTTCGAATCCCGGTCGGGGCAAGTTACCTGGTTGAGGTTTTTTCCGCGGTTTTCCCTCAACCCAATACGAGCAAATGCTGGGTAACTTTCGGTGCTGGACCCCGGACTCATTTCACCGGCATTATTACTTTCATTTCATTCAGACGCTAAATAACCTAGATGTTGATACAGCGTCGTAAAATAACCCTAAAAGAAACAGGTTGGATCGTCGAGTAAAAACCGATCGTATTTCTTTAAGTTTTACTCCGGAGTAAAAGTATCATCTAAGGAGAAAACTCCATCGGGGAAAGTACTAAGTACTTATAAATGGCTTTTTAGGAACCCGCAGGTAGATTGCCGCCATTATATAAGTCCGTCATCTGTCCCTATCCTGTGCAAGATTAATCCAGCCTCTATCATCATAATATCCTCATATCCCATCTCCTCAAATCCATTTTAGTATTATTCTCCCATCTACGTCTCGGACTCCCCAAAGGTCTTTTTCCCTCCGGTCTCCCAACCAACGTTCTATATGCATTTCTTGATTCGCCCATACGTGCTACAAGCTAGAGATGAACAACGATCGAAAAAACAAGACTAACAGGGCCCGCAAAGCCGAAAACCCGCACGACAATGTTCTATATGTCGCGTCGTTGACGTAAAGACTGCTTGTGAGTGTTTCGAGACGCCTAGATTAATCACTCCCAAAGTCCCGAACGTCAAGAAGCCTTGAATCGCCACAATTGTTTATACCTGACTGAACTTTTATCTACTTTGGCAACTGTTAATTATGTATAAACAATTAAGTAGCCTATTTGAAACATCATCTTTACCTTTCAGTGTATAATAATCCGTTCCCCAATCTTTATTTAATTACTAGGCCCTTTTTAAAGGGCTAGGAATTTTCTTTTCATATGTTTGAGATCAAGTGTGCAATTTCAAGTAAAAAGATAGCCTATTAACGTTATGATATATGTTTCTTAGAAATGCAAATTTATTTGTGAATTGTTTTCTTATTCTCTTTATATAACCATAGGTAATATCATAATAATAGAACCAGAACATTTTGATAACTAAGATACTGTTCTGTTTTGTCTTTTTGTCTCATTGAAACATTTATAATGTTGTTTATTTGAATGATGTTATTCAAAGTTACGAAATCTTCCCACGCCGACCAAATGCTATTTCGAGAATGATGAGCGAGACTCGAAGCGCACGAGAATGACGACACGAGTCTCGAAAGACAAATGCAACGAACACAGCGAGCGAGAGTGGTAGTTAGTTTTGTTCATCTCTATTACATGCCCTGCCCGTCTCAAACGTCTGCATTTAAGGTTCCTAATTATGTCAGGTGAAGAATAAAATGCGTGCAGTTCTGCGTTGTGTAACTTTCTCCATTCTCCTGTAACTTCATTCCTCTTAGCTGCAAATATTTTCCTAAGAACCTTATTCTGAAACACCCTTAATCTCTGTTCCTCTCAAAGTGAGAGTCCGGAAAGTACTAAGGCACGAAAGAAAGGTTTTCTCGTTTCAAACAGGACCATTTTAACATGAATAATTGTCCACGTTCAGGAAACTTGTCCGACTTTGATAAATATCGTTTATGCTCGACCATGCCGAAATGTAGTAATTATACACCTGGTAGCAGTCCTTTAATGCATGTCATTAAAGTACACCTATTCATTAAAGTTCAGGTTTTCGATTATTCTCGGATATGCAATCAAAAGACGAGGGAAACGCCACGGAGGCTGGAAATCCAATACTGTCGCAGAAGGTTATGTTCTGTTACTATAATAATTAGCGTTAATTGTAAATAATATTCAAATAAATTCAATTTGTCATCTCGTTTTTCAATGTCGAATTCAATTTCAAGGTTATATCAAGTTTAACGTTTATCTACTCTCTAGATCAAGGTCGTCGACATTCGTTGCGCGGAAAAAATCAATACTTTCGCGTCTGCACACATCTGACAATTTACGAGATTGCACAAGGTCAGTTCGCTCCCCAGTCACATAAGAACAACATGAATACTTATGAATAATTTCAAGTTAGAAATATGGTCGAGCATAAAAAGTTGTATGAAACTTGCCTATAATGGTAATTAAGACGCTCGTATGAAAATTATGAAACTCGCTTGCGCTCGTTTCATAAACATCCTCGCGTCTTAATTACTATCTTTATAGGCTCGTTGCATAATGTACTATTAAGCAACTTGAATGGTGGCATAAACCTTTAAGTATTTTCAAGTACAGATACGGAATTAAAAAATGGGCAGAGTCTTGGTAGCAGTCCTCCTCTATGTAGACAACAAGCTTCGCAAGACTGTCCACAAGTAGCATACATTTAGGCGCCCATGTTTACTGCACATGCATAATGCGTTGTATCTGGAACTTGGTAAAATTAGGTGACTGAAATTTTGATCCTGGGTCTGTACAAAAAAAAAAAAAATGTTGAATTTCAGTAGTTTTTTCTCAGCAATGAATAAATCTGCAAATTTGAAATTATGTATGCTTAATATAGACTACTTTTAAAATTCTATACTATTTTCAGATTTAGTTCAACTATAAGCATTTCGGGTTATCTATACTAATAATAAATCTGTAGCCGAAATTTTTCTGGTAATTTTCGATTTTCCAAAAATAATTGGTCCTAACATATATAATTAATCTCCCTGAAACCGAAAATCGTTTTTTTGAAATTTTTGTTTGTATGTCTGTCTGTCTATCTGTCCGTCTGTCGGTATGTTTGTTACCTTTTCACGCGATAATGGCTGAACGGATTTCGATGAAAATTGGAATATAAATTAAGTTCGTTGTAACTTAGATTTTAGGCTATATGGCATTCTAAATACATTATTTAAAAGGGAGGTTATAAGGGGGCCTGAATTAAATAAATCGAAATATCTCAATTATTATTGATTTTTATGAAACATGTTACATAAGAAATGTTTCTTTAAAACTAATTTGCGATAAGTTTTATTCTCTGAAAAATTTTGATAGGACTGATATTTAATGAGATAAATGAGTTTTAAAATTAAAATAACTGACATCTAAGGCCGTGTAATGAATTAAAAAAACAAATGACTTCGTGTATAAGGGGTCTTGGACAGCAACAATCGAAGCTATGAAAGATAGCCTACAGATAATGTTTCTGTGTTTGTATGAAGTAATATTTTAAGCTAAATTAACCGATTTGTCTAATTAATTATTAATTCACCATTGGAAAGTGTAGTTTCTCTAGATGGACATAATGCTATAATGTTATTACAGTAACGTCTGAGTGAATGAGGACAGGTAAGATTAAAATAGCTTGTTATGCACAGAAAACTTGATAGGCTATTCTGTACATTCGTTTCCTGTATTTCCTAAAATAATTTTTATGATCAAATGAGTGGTCTCTGGATCAAAATGATCGCATTTTAATTATGCAAATACAATTTAAATTAAGTAATACAATAAACGATTTATCCTTATATCAAACAGGAATGTTCCCTGGATCAAATGTCCTATTTTAATTATGTAATTACTTTATATTTATTTCTAACGGATGCAGCGGAGCGCACGGGTACGGCTAGTTAGAAATATAAAATGACGTCCGCAACTTTTGTTGATTCAAACTAACGTTTGTTTACTCAAACTGTTTCCCTGATAATTCAAAACGTTTTTACGATATTGCTGTGAAAATTTGCGTGAAATTGTATTTTATACTTGTGAGCAAAGCTTCCTAGAATAGCTATTGGTTTAACACACATAGTTTGTTTTAAAAATGCTTTTACCTAATAAAACTAAAAATAATTTACTTTAAAATAGAAACTAAAATGAAACAAAATATTTAAGTGATGATTTTTAAAAGATTCTAGCTCATGTTGCTCATATGACACTCAGAAATAAATAGAAGAAAAAAAACACTGAAAGTACTGATATTTATGGAAATTATCAGGACAAAGACATTTCAATACACAAAATGCAGGTGCTATTTTGATGGTAACCTGTCATGGTAACAGTTGTACTAAATATGAAAAATTTAACGAAATTTCAAGGTTACAGACTTACTCATTTCCAGAAAAAATATTGAATTTCACAAATTTTTAGTATACATAAAAGTACTTAAAGGTACCGTATATGTCCTATGTCACGATTATTCATGTCAACTGAGCAGAAAAATAACATTCCCGTCAGTCAGTGGAGTGTTTCTGGTCTTTTGCTTGGTGCACGTGGCACACTTCCTAAATTCACATATGATATTTTAAAAGGACTCGGTCTCCGATTTTTTGAAATTCAAAAATTTTTATTCAATATTCTTAAGGATTCAATCAAAATATTACATTACCATTTATATTTAGGCCATTGATGATTCTATTGGGTTTGCATTTCTCTGGATTTTTTACTAAACAACTACTGCATATAATCTTTTTGTCTTTCTAAATTATTCTGTAGTGCATTTACTCTGGATCTTTATAGTCACCCTCAGTGAGGGCAGATTATTTTGTTAAAAATTAATATATAATAATTTAACTCGGTTAAAACATCTTTGAAAAGACTCGAAATGATTTCAGTTCATTGTAGAGATGAAAATATTCGAACACCAGCTCTTCAGCAGTGAATATCTCCAAAAATATTTGCCTGACTATTACACTTTTACTACGTCACACTACTTTTGACCAATAAAACGGTACGAGAGGACTTTTTCAACCAATTATGGCTGCTTATCGCACAATTTTATCACGTCCCTAATTTGTTTAATTTTATCGCGTCCCTAGCATTTGTTGATTTTTATCACTACCTTAGCATTTTTTTCTTTGTTTGGCAACATTTCAAACTGCACTGGTCTGGACGTCAAAAAACAGAAAACTACAAACCACTCCAGTCGATGCACAGCACTTTCAAATGTGATTCGTATTGGCATTCAAGAACAAGAATTAATAAAGATCACTGGTCATAGCTATGCAGCTTCCCTGAAACCCTGACGTAATGAAGACGCTGCGACGTATGAAATCTAAAGCCCAAGGTATAGACAATATAAATATCACTCTCCTGTATAAAATAATAGATGTGATCCTGCCGACCGTCACCCATATATTCAATGCATCTATTATGACTGGGTCCTACCCCTCTCTCTGGAAAATGGCATTAGTGAAACCTTTACCTAAATCTAACACACCTTCTACAGTAAACCAATACAGACCGATATCAATTCTTCCCACTCTTTCAAAAGCATTAGAACATATTGTACATGGACAACTTATGAACTATCTCGACGAACACAAACTCCTTGATGACTATCAATCGGGTTTTAGACATGGACACAGCACTTCTACAGCCCTACTTAAAGTGACTGAGGACATCCGTGAAGCTATGGATAGGGGTGAAGTAACGGCACTAACTCTTCTCGATTTCAGCAATGCCTTTGGTTCTGTTGATATCGACTTGCTTCTTGCAAAGATGAAGGCTTTGCACCTGTCAGACAATACCTTGAGCTGGACGGACTCCTACCTACGTGACCGCCAACAGTGTGTTTCACTTGATAATCAATTCTCCCAATGGAGATGCACAAAAGTGCCGCAGGGCTCCGTATTAGGACCACTACTTTTCTCTATCTACATTAATGACGTATCAAAGAACTTACAGTATTGCCGATATCACCTCTATGCCGACGACCTACAACTTTACATACATTCCAGACCCAATACGATCAATGAATCGATTGACAAGTTAAATTGTGACCTAGCCACTGTCTCCACTTGGGCGGCCAATTTCGGACTCGCACTTAATCCAAGTAAGACTCAAGCCATAATTATTGGACATAAGCGTTTAGTTAACTCCCTTAATAACAGTAATCTTTCAGTTGTTACCCTTAACAACACGCTAATCCCTTATTCATCTGTCGTAAAAATCTTGGCTTCTTTTTTGATAATAATCTAAGTTGGAATTTTCAAGTTAAAGAAACGATAAAAAAATCTGTTCCTCCATTCACTGTTTGAGTCGCTTGAGAAACTTCTTGCCCCAGCAACTAAAACTTACCCTAGTGCAAACCCTAGTAACGCCGCACTTCGATTATTGTGACGTTTTGTTAGTGACCTAAGTTCTGAATTGTCAGTCAAGTTACAGCGAGCTCAGAATATGTGCGTCAGATACGTTGCAACATCCGACGGTATGATCACATATCACCATCCTTCGCAAGTCTCTCGTGGCTCCGACTTAAAGAACGTAGAACTTTACACTCTTTGTCTTTACTCTTTCGAATTCTGCACACTTCAACACCAAATTACCTTTCGTCTCGTTTCTCTTATCTATACTCTAACCACGACGTAAATACCAGATCACTTATCTGTGGCACGCTAAGTATACCTCTTCATAGAACATCTTGTTATTCATCATCTTTTACAATATCCACCTCGCGTCAATGGAATTCCTTGTCACAAAGTATTAGGGGCTGCAAGACAATAAACACCTTTAAGAACAGCTTAAAAGATAACCTTATTAGCATTTCACTCCAATCATACTGATTTAAACTATCACTGACTACATTGTTACTTTTTCTTTAGACATCATCCTGATTGTGCTGTATTTTAATTGTCTCGTAATAATCTCTTTCTATTACCTAATATTATTTGAAATATATTAACATTCTATGTATTTTAGCTTAATTCTGCTACACAGTTTATTTCAGTGTTTAATTAATAGTTCATAGTATTTTGTTGTTTAATTTGTAAATAACTTTTGTATACATGTAACTCTCATCTAAATCAAATTGTTGGATTCTTTGTAAGTTCATGCATATGTATATACACTTTTTGCTGGTTGAGTGGAAGAGAAGGCCTTACGGCCTTAACTCTGCCAGCTAAAATATATCATTATTATTATTATTATTATTATTATTATTATTATTATTATTTATTAATAAATGAGGAGCACCATTCGGAAATCCTGAATAAGTTGAGGGATACACCATGTACATCAACAAGTTCACTTCTTTTACGCACACGTCCAATATAACATCAACTGAACCACCAAACACCAAAATACTCAAATTTGAAAATTGTACTTTCAGTAATTAGTGTTTCTTTTAAAATTATTCATGTTTATTTTTTATTTTATCACCGCTAATTAAAACGTTTCTTGTTTATTTCATCACCCCTAATTAAAACTTTTCTAACAGTCGTTTATATTATTTAGGTTATGTTATAGCTTCTGCTATATGATATTATGAATAGTCACGTATCAGAGATTGTTTAATACTAAGATTTATTGAAAATCATCTGTCAAGTGACGCTGATTACTGGGATCGGGATAATTGAAGTGGAATGCAACTGTTTTAATAAAAATGAAATTGAATCAATAACCTGACCAGTAACCGTCCACAAAGTTCAATGAAGATTCCATAGTTGGCACAACTGATGCTACGAAAATAGCTAATAATAACACACTACTGCCATCTACTAGCGTAATATTTATAATGTTGAGATGGTACAACTTTGAAGACAGTTTTGTATTTTCGTAAGTCAATATTTTATTGTATTGAAGTACTTCGTTACTTCTTATCTTTATATACTTTCTTCTAATCGTGTAATAGTCAATTAAATCCCACTCGAGTTTTGATTTTCTCTAGATAAATCAAAACCTCTAGTGAGATTACTGTTGATAATTTCCAACAAATTAACCACTTTTGGAATATTCATACCACACATAAATTAAACAAAAATAATAAATTATATTGTATTTTATTTTACATTATTTTATGTACTTTTCTGACAAACTTACAAAAATTAGAAACCATAGGTTATGGTAATATAAATACCAAACGATTTGAATAATTTTTTTTACTTATTTTATTTTATTTTATTTTAATTCTTTTTATTTCATTTTGTTTTATTATTTTGCTAATAATCGTACCATAAAATATAAAATATACAGAGAAACTTTAGCTCGCCCCTGAAAGAGTAGAACTCGTGCTCAGGGGCGGATTCCTGAATTGAAATTAATAATTATACAATACAATTTGCAATTATAGTATATAAATTTAAATTTACAATTTTTCCATTTTTATAAAATCCATACATAACTTTTTAAATTTAATGCTAGAACTATTCGAATTGACAAGATTAGGATATTTAAATATAAATTCGTTATATATTCTAGGGCCTAAATTACTACTATGATTAAATATTGTAACAGTGTTGCATTTTGGTTCAAACAATCTTAAAGAATTCATACCTTTTGTTTCATAACTATGAGAATACAATTCAAAATTATTTCGATTTTTATGTATGAATTTTATTAATAAAATATAATAAATTTGTCTTACGTTAAGTACATTAAAGTCTAGAAATTACATACGCACGTACGTACGTACATACATACATACATACATACATACGTGCGTGCGTACATACATTACATACATACATGCATGCGTGCGTACATACATACATGCGTGCGTATGTGTGTGCGTACATACATACATACATACATAATACATTACATACATACATACGTGCGTGCGTACATACATACATACATACATACATACATACATACATACATACATACATACATACATACATACATACATAGGGTGGAAGTGAAATAGCCTTGCAGATTTCCAGAGCGAATAGCTCATGTTATATGTAACAAAAAACTATAATAGGCTATCATAGTTTTTTTTTCAGGAAAAAATGTTTTTTCCAAATGTTTAACAACCTCTTATTCTGTAACTATTGTGAGTAGGATCGTGATTTCTGTTCATATCGATAGGCAATATAATAAAGAGCAATTTATCCATCCCGCCTATTTGAATAGCTGAATGGTTTTCGTGTAAATTTAATTTAAACAAATCCGTAAATTCAAGCCATTGCACGAAACGAGCGAGTGGCAACGTCTCGGCAGAATTTAGCTTACGTCACGTGACTCACCGAGTTCGTTGACGTCTTACATCTGTATGACGAGTAGAGCGTATTATCTACAATGTTGCCGGACTGCTCAAACTCCAAACTCAATTTTCTAATTAACAGTGCATTTAATGACAAGACGTAATATAAGTTTTCTATAAAATTACGTATATCCTATCGTTCCTTTCAACTGCAACGTTATTTCACTTCCACCCTGCATAGCACAAAATCGATAATTTGGAAGCAGTCAAACTAAAAACGTAAGAAAATTAACTACAATTTATATAATATTATAATTTAATTTTCATTACATAGACTACTAAAGAAGTTAACAAGATCACTCTACATGAATAATGCCGATTACTTGTTAAAGTGAATTAATTATTGAATAATTTCGAGGGAAAAATTGTTCCGGAGCCGGGTATCGAACCCGGGACCTTTGGTTTAACGTACCAACGCTCTACCACTGAGCTACCCGGGAAATCGAAGTTGGTTGCTTGACGGTTGTCAGCCCACTTTGAGGTCTGTGAATATAGAGGGAAAAATTGGATCGGTGTCGGTTAGAGTTCCCGGGTAGCTCAGTGGTAGAGCGTTGGTACGTTAAACCAAAGGTCCCGGGTTCGATACCCGGCTCCGGAACAATTTTTCCCTCGAAATTATTCAAATCAACTTTACAGGGAGTTATACCTGAAATCTTGATTTGCATAATACACGTCACTCTTCGTTAACAGAAAACCACAATTTAAGTCACACGGAGTTAGTGTGCACTCGAAGTTGGTTGCTTAACGGTTGTCAGCCCACTTTGAGGTCTGTGGATATAGGGGGAAAAATTGGATCGATGTCGGTTAGAGTTCCCGGGTAGCTCAGTGGTAGAGCGTTGGTACGTTAAACCAAAGGTCCCGGGTTCGATACCCGGCACCGGAACAATTTTTCCCTCGAAATTATTGAAATCAACTTTACAGGGAGTTATACCTGAAATATTGATTTGAATTAATTATTATTTGTGTCACTTTTTTTTTTTTAATTTTCAAAATGTTATTAGACATATGACGAAAAAATTCATGGAATTAAAAATAAATAAGAAAAAAATGAAATAATGTTGAAAAATTATTAGAGGGGTAATCCTAATACCCCCAATGGTAGAGGGGGTTTTCTACAAAGGAAAAGTCATTAGTAAAAGCTTAGAAATTACGTTACTGAAGTATGTGCAAATCTTCGAAGTTAATATTACATCTACAGTCTACACTGTAGACTCTACAGTATGCACAAATAGTAGACCGGCGTTTGTTTTCCTTCTACGACAGTATAGACACAGTCTAGTCTAGTGTATACAGTCACGAAGCTCAATACGTAGTAAATATGCATCCTTAGTTAGTTGCTAACCACTAGGATCGCTACTATCGCCTCATCACAGATAATGCGAAATGGTTTTTTAATCATTTTTATTTTATTGGGTTATTTTACGATTCTGTATCAACATCTAGGTTATTTAGCGTCTGAATGAAATGAAGGTGATAATGCCGGTGAAATGAGTCCGGGGTCCAGCACCGAAAGTTACCCAGCATTTGCTCGTATTGGGTTGAGGGAAAACCCTGGAAAAAACCTCAACCAGGTAACCTGCCCCGACCGGGATTCGAACCCGGGCCACCTGATTTCACGGCCAGACGCGCTGACCGTTACTCCACAGGTGTGGACATGCGAAATGGTACCTGCACAGTCTATTGTTCCTAGTACGCTCATAAACTTAAGCTTCGTGACTGTATATACTAGACTGAGGTATAGACATAAATTTCTTCACAGAGATAATCTGTATTTTAATTTTCTTTCTACTGTTTATCGTATGATTTCTTCAGTAGCGGTCTATCGCCATATTGATTACGTAATAAATCAGCCCTACTCATCGCGGATGTTTAGTCCCACATACGAGTATATTAGTGACGGCTGCAGTAAACACGTTTTAAGAACTCAACATGGAATAATTTTAATTAGGAACTTTTAGATATTTTAAATAGAATTTTCAGCCTTAAATCCACAAAAATTCCATTTCACTAGCAACTAAAATTTCCCTACAGTCGAAGCTCCTCCCCGAGCCATAATTAAAAAGCACCCTAATATCATAACACTGTCAGCATAAGCTTCAAAGTGAAGTACCGCAACATTAATTAATTAACCCTACAGCCCTATCCACCATAAAACCATCACTACCAGTAATAAGGCGTGGTTAAAAAACAGGGGAGCTAAATGCAGAGTCCGACATACATCGACAAGCAGCGATATAAAAACAGGCACTTATCAGCGATGTTATTCAGAACTCTGAACCAATGTCGTTCAACAAGGGCTCTACTCTACAGCGGGGTAATGCGAAAAAGGATTAGGGTGCCTCGCTATAAAAATATTTCATAATCAATTAAAAAATTGTAAACATTTTCATGTCCACGTTTTTAACAAGAGGAGAGGGAAGCGAAAATTAGAGAACAGTGGGATCAGAGATGAAAGGGGAAGGATGAAAAGAGAAAATAAATGCCAGAAGAAGAGAGGGGAAAAATATAGGGAAGAAGAAAAGAGAGAGAAGAAGAAGAACTGAAAAGAGAAGAGAGGAAAAAGAGAGGGAGAAGGTGAAGACAAGAAAAAGGAACAAAGATAAAAAAGAGGAAAATGAAAATAGGGAGAAAAAGGAGAGAGATACAAACAGGAGAAGGGGAAGAGAGAGAAAGTTGAGGAAAGAAAAAGAGAGGGACTGAGAAAAAAATTAGAGAGGAAAGGAAGAGAGAGAGGAAAGCAAAATAATTAGAAAAAGAGATTAAAATAAGGAGATAGAGGAAAAGAGAGAAAAGGAAAAGGGAGAAGAAAACGGAGAAAAAAAGAAGGAAGAGGAATAGAGAGGAAAGGAGAAAGGATAATAACAGAGAGAAAGGGAGAAGGGAGAAAGGAAAGAAGAAGAGAGAAGAAGAGAGAGAAAGGAGAATGGAGAACAGAAAGGAATGGAGAAGGTAGAGGAGCAGAGAGGAAGGAAGAATGCGGAAGGATGGAGAGGAAAGGAGAAGGGAGAGGAAAGGAGAAGGGAGAGGAAAGGAGAAATGAGATAAAAAGAGAGGAAAGGTCAAAGAGATTGAAAAATTGGAAATGAGAAGAGAGGGGAAAGGAAAATAATTAGAAAAGAGAAAATAAGAAGATAAAGAAATAGAGAGGAAAGGAGAAGGGACAATAAAACAGGGGAAAAGAGAAGAAAGAGGAACAGAGAGGAAAGGAGAAGGGAGAGAAACAGAGAGGAGAGGAAAAAGGATAAGAACAGAGAGGAGGGAGAAAGGATAAAAACAGAGGAAGGGAGAACGGAGAAGAGAGAGGAAAGGAGAAGGGAGAAGATGAGAGAAGGGAGAAGAAGAGAGGAAAGGAGAAGGGAGAAGAAGAGAGGAAAGGAGAAGGGGTTAGAATAGAGAGTAAAGGATAAGAGAGAAGAAGAGAGAGGTAAGGAGAAGGGAGAAAAAGATAGAGGAAAGCAGAAGGGAGAAAAAGAGAGACAAGGAGAAGGGAGAAGAAGAGAGAGGAAAGGAGAAGGGAGAAGAAGAGAGAGGAAAGGAGAAGGGAGAAGAAGAGAGAGGAAAGGAGAAGAGGTTAGAATAGAGAGTAAAGGAGAAGGGGTTAGAATAGAGAGTAAAGGATAAGAGAGAAGAAGAGAGAGGAAAGGAGAAGGGGTTAGAATAGAGTAAAGGAAAGGAGAAAAGATAGAGAAAGCAGAAGGAGAAAAAGAGAGACAAGGAGAAGGGAGAAGAAGAGAGAGGAAAGGAGAAGGGAGAAATAGATAGATAGATAGATAGATAGATAGATAGAAGGAAAAGATAGGAGATAGATAGATAGATAGATAGAAGATAGATAGATAGAAGATAGATAGATAGAAGATAGATAGATAGATAGATAGATAGAAAGATAGATAGATAGATAGATAGATAGAGAGATAGATAGATAGATAGATAGATAGATAGATAGATAGATAGATAGATAGATAGATAGATAGATAGATAGATAGATAGATAGATAGATAGATAGATAGATAGATAGATAGATAGATAGATAGATAGATAGATAGATAGATAGATAGATAGATAGATAGATGATAGATAGATTCGTTCCATAATATTCTTACATTTTTGCTTTATAGCATAGAATAAAGAACATGTCCAATTCTTACGTTTAACAATAAAATGCAATACATATAAAATGCAAATATGAAATATATACAGAATTAATATCTTAATAACAATAATATTTTATACAATGTAATATGTTTACCATTTAATAGTATTATAATATTTACACAGTACTGTGAAATGTCAAGAATTCATCTACAGAATAGAAAGTGTGAGACATTAAGTAATTTTTTAGTTTTGCCTTAAATAATGCAGGGTTTTGGCTATGATTCTTAATGTCTTCAGGAAGACTATTGAACATTTTTATCGCCATGTAACGTACTCCCCTTTGAAAGCATGATAAATTTGATGATGGCGTATGAAAATCATTCCTTCTGCTTGTATTTATACTATGTGTGGCTGAGTTAGTTGGAAAATTTTCTTTATTACATAAGAGGAAATTTATTGTAGAGTATATGTATTGATTTGTTAAGGTTACAATCTCTAAGTTTTTAAAAAGTAATCTACATGATTCTCTAGCCTTTGCTCCAACTATTATTCTAATGGTTCTTTTTTGTAATAAGAAAATATTTTTACTATCTAAAGAATTTCCCCAAAATATTATTCCGTAGGACATAATGGAATGAAAATAGGCAAAATATATTGTCTTTAAGATACTGCTGTTTAGAAATTGTTGTAACGACCTAATTGCGAAGCATGCTGAGCTAAGTTTGGGGGTTATTTCTTTGATATGATTTTTCCAATTTATTGTATTATTAATATGCAAACCAAGAAATTTGATTGTTGATGTTTCTAGTAGAGGTATATTGTTGATAGTTGTGTCCAATGTCCAGAGATTAAATTTGAAGTGGCTTTAAATTGAATTATGTTAGTTTTATTAATGTTTAATGCTAGTTTATTGGTTGTAAACCAGCCATAAATTTTAAGGAGAATTATTTCTGTTTTATATTTGAATGTGCAAAGTTATTGTGAGTAATTATGATACTTGTGTCATCTGCAAATAGTTAAGGATAACATATTCCTTTTATTATGGGGCCAAGATCATTTATAAAAATTAGAAAAAGAAGAGGGCCTAATATAGATCCTTGTGGCATCCCTGTATGAACATTTCCCCATGTTGAAGTAGATTTAAAGGAGTTATTAAATGCGTTGATTTCCACTTTTTGTTTTCTGTTTCAGAGATATGACTCAAACCACTGATATGCTATGCCTTTAATACCATAGTATTCTAATTTTTGTAGCAGAATTTTATGGTTAATACAACCAAAAGCTTTGGAGAGATCACAGAATATCCCTCCTACTTGTAATTTTTTATTATTAGCTTCCAGAATTTTATCAGTTAAATTAAACGTCGCTTGCTCAGTTGATTTATTCTTTCTGAATCCAAATTGTTCAGGAATGAGAATGTTGTATCTATCAAGATGATGATATACTCTTTTATATGTAACTTTTTCGAAGACCTTTGAGAAGACTAGTAGAAGGGATATGGGCCTGTAGTTTTCGGGCGAGGTTCTGTCCCCTTTCTTGAATAAAGTAATAAGAACTGAGTATTTCAGTCGCTCTGGAAATACAGCATTAAGGATTGAAAAGTTACATAAATAAGACAGGGTCTTGGCTATTATTTGTGAACTGGCTTTTAATATTTTACTAGTAATTTCATCATATCCCGAGGAATATTTAGACTTTAATTGCTTTAGAATTGTAATTATTTCTCGTGAATTTGTTGGAAAAATTTGAATATTTGGGAAAGTTACAGAGATAGATATTTTCAAACAATCGATGACATTATTATTATTATTATTATTATTATTATTATTATTATTATTATTATTATTATTATTATTATTGTGGGATGTTTAGGTTATCAGTTATTGAGAGAAAATGATTGTTGAATATGTTCGCAACTTCTGTTGCATCTGATGAGAGAGGAAAGGAGAAGGGGTTAGAATAGAGAGTAAAGGAGAAGGGGTTAGAGAGTAAAGGAGAAGGAGAAGAAGAGAGAGGAAAGGAGAAGGGAGAAGAAGATAGAGGAAAGGAGAAGGGAGAAAAAGAGAGGAAAGGAGAACGGGGAAGAGAGGAAAGGAGAACGGAGAAGAAGAGAGGAAAGGAGAACGGAGAAGAAGAGAGGAAAGGAGAACGGAGAAGAAGAGGAGAAAGGAGAAGAAGAAAAGAAAGAGGAAAGAAGAAATGAGAGAAAGAGAGAGGGAAAGGAGAAAGAGAAGAAAAAGAGGAAAAGGAGAAAGAAAGAGAAAAAAGGAGAGAGACAAGATAAAAAGGTGAAAGAGAAAATTGAAAAAAGAACAGAGGAAGACAAGAAAATGAAAGAGATTGAAAAAGAGGAAATGAGGAGAGAGAGAAAGAAAAAAGGATTTGAGAGACAAGATAAGAGAAAGAAGGAAAGGAGGTGAAAATAAGGTGAAAGAAGAGAACAGAGGAAGGACAAGAAAAGGTGAAAGAGATTGAAAAAGAGGAAATGAGAGAAAGAGAAAAAAGGATTTGAGAGACAAGATAAGAGAAGGAAGAAAAGGAGGTGAAAATAAGGGAAAAAAGAGAACAGAGGAAGGAAAAGAAACAAGCTGAGGGAGAAACGGAGAGGGAAGGAGAAGCTGTAGAAGAAATGGAAGAAGAAGATAGAAAGGAGACGGAAGAAGAAAAGAGGTGGACGGAGGAAAGGAGAAAAAGCAGGAATGAAGTGGAAGGAGAAGAGAGAAGAAGAGGTGGATGGAGGAAAGAGACGAAAAAAGAGGGAAGGTGAAGAGAGAAGGAAAGAGGAGGAAGAAGGAAAAAGAGGAAGAATAGATACACAGGGGAATATTACTGTGAAAAATAAGGCATTAAGGTGAAGAGTTTAGGTAAGTTGCTATGAGGAGAGGGAAGCGGGGATATTATTATCATGATCCGTGGAGTAAGTAGGAATATTCAGTTTACTCACGGAAAGAGTTATAAATTGCTATTATCATTACAAATACGGTAGACAATCTGAATCATTATCCATCTTTGAAAGACTGTTTTGCATTATTCGGTTTTTAAATGACGAAACAAGTTTCGCTGTGAAGTAAGACTTTCAACATATCAGAGAAAATATACCTATAAAAGAGTATTTCCAACTTCTTTACTTCCAGCAATGCACTATTTGTTCCATTGTGTTCTCACATTTACAAGAACTTTTATCCAACACTGGGCGGACAATATGATGTAGTGGGCGTGGATGATAATGTCGACAATATGACATAAAGATATCGCACAGAAGAAATTCAAAAGACACAATTCAGTCTCTAACGAATGAAGATGAATCTCCAACATCCTGTCGGAAATCGGATAATGATTCTATAGCTCTGTAGGCGGAAGCTTCTTTCTTCACTTCAATCGAAGTGGGAGCGAAAAAGCAAGATATAAGTCAATAAACCAAGCCTCGTATTAAATTTAGCGAATTTATTAAGTTATATTGTCAGGTATAAATAAAGTTGTTAATTTTCTTTTATAGGTTGGTAGCTCATCTAGATGTTGAGGAGAGCCCCTCCTGATTAATATATTTTTACATTTAATTTGAGGACAGAACACATTGGATTTTCCTTCTCTCAAAATAGATATTCCGTGAACGAGAGTTTTGTGAAAAAAAAAAGAAAATTAAAATTATTTTCTACCAACATGACGTTCATATTCTAAGATGGAAGAAGAGTTGAAAGAAAAGCAATTTGGCCTCAGGAAGGGAAACGGTACGAGAGACGCAATTGGATTGCTGCGAACAATCGGAAAAAGATACCTAGAGAAAAATAAAGCAGTGTATATGATATTCGTGGACCTCGAAAAGGCGTTTAACAGAGTGAATTGAATTAAATTTATAAAAATCCTGAAGAAAATTGTTGTGGACTGGAAAGACTTGGGGCTAATCAATAATCCCTACATAAAACAACGATTCATAGTCAGGATAGAAGAAGAAATGTCAGAAATAAGTGAAATAGGGAGAGGAGTACGTCAAGGATGTCCTTTATCACCCCACACTGTTCAACATCTACTTGAAGAATTTATTAAAGAACTATTTTCAGAACATGGGAGGAGTGATAGTAGAAGAAAGAAGAATAAAGTCGCCCTCGGTAGCGTATTTGGTATAGCGCTGGCCTTCTATGCTCGAGGTTGTGGGTTCGATCCCGGCCCAGGTCGATGGCATTTAAGTGTGTTTAAATGCGACAGGCTCACGTCAGTAGATTTACTGGCATATAAAATAACTCCTGCGGGACAAAATTCCGGCCCACCGACGACGCTGATATAACCTCTGCAGTTGCGAGCGTCGTT